>STHB01001535.1:0-18340 GCA_018908115.1 Anopheles rivulorum | reverse complement strand
ACTTTGCACGAGGTAAGAAATGTTATAGCTAATTAAATTTTGGTTTTGTTTTCTTCGGACCAACACTCTCATCATAAATCCCAAGCATCAGTTTATTTGAAGTTTTCCTTTTTTATCCAAAAGCACACTTCATCACATTTCATTACCTCTTCCGCAACTGTGTTCATTACGATCCATCGTTATCTTTTCTTTCGTTATCTTTAGTATTATATGATTTGTTCTTGCACCTTGTGTGTTTCCTTTGATTAGTTAGTTACTTTCGTTACTTTTGTTACGTTGAGTTTAGTTTTGCAATTTAGTATGTTGATGAAACTGGTTTTGGGTTTTGATGTTTGCTCTTGTTTTAATTTCATTTAATTATTAGAACGAATTAAGATGAAGATTTATTCTTTCTTTTTATTCATTTCGTGGTTTTATTACAAACTAAATTCACTTTTGGTGCACTTGTTTGTAATTTTTGTTGATTTTTTTTTATCCCTTTAGAACAGGAAAAAGTAGGCTTAGTGTCAAAAAGGGCAGAGGAGCAAGAACACACGCCATATGCACGTCTCATTTCACTACACTACTGCCATATTTTCTGTTATATGATTGGTATTTCGTATCTTCCTTTCCGAGGCATATCGCAATTTTCATGGATGTAACTTTACTGTAACATTTAAAAAATTCAAAACATTCGTAGAGCTACTAACCTTCTTTCTTTCTGGGCAGTACTATATCTAACCTCATCGAATAAAACAACGAAATAAACAAAGTATATTTTCTCACATAATCCCTGATCTGTCTGTTATCTATTTTTCTTTTTTCTGTCTATTGTTTCAGAATACTAAATCAAAACACAAGACTAAAACTTTCGAAATTTTGTTCCAACATGACACACACACGCACACACTTTATATATGCGCTTCCGTTCTTATTCGTGTAGCAATCTTCGAAGTCGCTGCTCAACCAATAACAAATGCTGTTCTCTTCTGTTTATGTCCATCAATTGCAATGTACAAGCTCTAAGGTGTAACTTTGTTGGTACCAAAATATGTTCGCTTTGTTGTTTATTATTTGAAATCCCACCTTCAACTGAAACCTTTGTATGTGTAGGGTTTGTACAGACGATAAGTTTCCCTGTAGGTTTGCTTGTTTTTTGCTGAGTGTCGTACGAGCTTTTATCGAACCGTGAACAATCACTGACATAATTTTCGTTGATAAATTATGTTGGGTTTTGAAAAGTGTTATGCGATAAGGATAAACATATTCAATTTTTCTAAGGTTTCGAGGTTTTTTGATCGACAAAACACTTTTGAACGTGGCAATCACAACAAGCTCAGCGTAGCTTATCGTCTATGCAATATGTTACCTACTCCATTTCGATTCGTGCCATTGTTATGTATGAAAAAATAAACTCCTATCGTTATTGGTGTAATTAGAAAGATTTTCATTGTAGAAATTTCAATATCTGAAAACAAAAGGGGTTTTCGTGAGTTCTCAAAATGTACATCCTATGTTTCTCTATATGCATGGCTCCCATCCAGATGATGGGATGTTAAATAATGCCCCAAATTAACTTCACAAGAACGGGCCAATTGCAACGGGCAGCTCATAGCTCAACATAGTTCACAGCACAGCCGCACCTCTCTACTCACTTCAGCTTTGCGCCTGGCCAACCGATGACAGACAGTTTAGTAACCATATGAGAACTGACCGATGTGTACACTCACGCAAGATCGCAACGCATACACGGACCATTTTAAGACCACCTTGGGGTGGAAGTAAATTTTGTATGACTTATTCAAGAAATTAGCTTTATATATAAACAACTCAAAATTTTTAAAGGAAAAGTTTAATCATTCAATAATTTGCACTGAGAGAAAGAGAGAGAGAGAGAAAGAGAGATCTATGTGAGTAAAGATATTTTTGCCTGCTGAGCTCCGACAAGCATTAATCCTCAACTAATTGGTATATGGTTTGCGATATTAATGAACGTGTTAAGACTAATGATATCATCATGTTTGGAACTGATTGAAAGTAGTTTTCAAAACAAACGAAAACACCAGCACCGTTTTAGCAGCTCATGTTGATAGTTAGAAGTTGCGATGTAGCGATTACTTTTCATTCATCTTGCATGTGCTTCTTCATCAGGCTTTTAAACTCTGCAAAACGGGTTGATACCGCAATTGGGGAAAAAAATACGAGGGTCCGATGTTGGTTTTGATGCCTTTCCCAGTCCCTGAGTGTTGTTTAAATCCTCTCCTACAAGAGTGTTTCCGTTCTGCATACGAAATCTTTGGAATTCGCCCAGTTGTTCAGATTTGCTTGAGAAACTTATTTCCATTATTTGTTAAAGTGTGTCGTTGAGATTTTTTTTTATTATTTTGTTTTCTTTTCCCTTATTTGTGTTTGTTTCTTTTACAATTGGATCTATTGCATTGATTTCTCATTATTGTTAATGTTTCCCCCCAGATGCCATCACGAGCACGCCTGGTACGGGAAGTCCGAATGCGGTAAATGGCGGTTCTGGCAATACTGGATCACCAATGTCTCCGTCCTCGCCGTCCAAGCAACTTTCAAACAAAGCACAGATGGTGGCAGACCGCAACCAAAGGTTCCAAGCGGCGGAAGCCAATCGAATGGTAAAGTCTAGTGTATGCGCTTCAAATACTATTTAACGTAAATTTCAAACAAGTGTCGAATTTCATTCAAAATTGCCAAATTATAAATAGATTAAAGAAATTACAGAGCATAAAACGAACTGAAATTTTAATTTACAGTACTGCAGTGTTCGATTGTTCAAAATTCTCAAACCATTCAGTTTCACCGAGGATAGGATACTCGTCTATGCACAACCTATCATAGTACTCAATCCCATTCATAGATGGCGCACCACATTTAATCGATATATTCCCCCAAATGTTTATTTCATCGTTTTAGAACAACTCGTTCCTAAAACCGACCTCAGCTGGACTGATGAACTCCTTTAACGGGGGCAAATCGGAATCGACACCGGCCTCGCCGGCTCTCTCCTCGGCTTCGGCCACCTCCCAGTCCATGACGGGCAACCTGAGCAACAGTGCGCCGGTAAGCGTAAACTCAGTGCCACCGGTGAAAAAACCGCGCAACATCTTCGGCACGCTGCGCAGCAAGCTGACACCGTCCAAGAAGTCGAAATCGTTGGAAGTGTCCCAGTACAGTCCAACCGCAACCGGAGGTAACGTGCGCAGCGCATCGTCAACGCTCAGTCGAGGATCGTCGCTCGATCAAAGTTGGTTGCGACATTACGCATGCGCTTCGGTGCGCGAACATCGGTGAGAACGGCTAATTTCGTTTCCATCCCTTCCAGGATCGAACATTTTCCGCAACCTATCGCGCAAGTCATCCATCTCGGAATCATCCGCCATATCGGGACTGTCCACTGGCAGTGGGCGAACGTACGTGCATGAGGAGTCGACCCTGCTGCTCGAAACGACGGAAAACAATGTCGTTCGCCATTATCTGGTACCGCTGGAGGTGGCCACCAAGCAGAAGAACTGGAAGCGCAAAGGGACCAAGCTACACATCTACAACGATCACACGTTCGTTGCAAAACACATCCCTGGGTAGGTTGTGCAGTTTGCATTCACACCCAAGTGTGAACGGTCACTTTTAAACGAATTGCTTGCGCTTCGTTCTAGTGGTCTGCTGTGCTTTGTTTGCAATCGCAGCATACCAAGGCGCCCGGGAAAGCAGGGCTACGAATGCCGGGACTGTGCGATCCAGTGCCACAAACCGTGCCACGTGCGGGCTCCCCAAGCCTGCCCGAATCCGAAAATACTGTCCATGCAGCTGTAAGTACCAACGGGAACTGGTCGGCCCGAAACTTTTGCTTTGGTGACGGAAGCTTCCCTAATGTGTCCGAAACACAACAACGCGAAACATACGATTTATCGTTTATTTCCTTACCCAATTTTTATCCGAAGGTCTTCACTACCCGTACTTAGAGATTAGAGCGGTACCAACACCGATGCCAATGCTCCCGTGCTTGCCTGTACCATCTTTTTGTTTTCTTTTACTTTGGTCTGCATCTTCTTCCCACAGTCCATAGTGCGGTTCCGTTTTTGGCTTTTATTTTGGACACGTCCCTCCTTGCGAATGATTGGTTTTGGAAGTAAAAAGCAAATGAAACATGTTGCCCTTTGTTTCATCTTTGTTCATAATGTTAAAAGCTAAATGTATGCTTGCACGAAACAAACATTACTTTCCCCATCCGTCTCGCAACTCCAACATATCTGCGAACTGTTTCGTAAGTGTCCTAGAATGAAGCATTCACTTAAGCTTTCCGTTCCATGTTTTCAACGCTTACGGTGTGACTGTACATGTTGCCGCTTGTCTCTTCCAGAATGTGCTAACCAATTGGCCCGCAATTTGAATGTACCTAATAAAACAATATTCTGTAACTAACGGAAGTTGCTAACAAAATTACGTTAAATTTTTGTGAAAATATGAATGAAATTGAATACTTTTGTTTTAAATGTATTTCTTTTCATTCGCCATCTGTATTTGGTTTTTTGTTCGATTATTAATTTATTTTGTTGTTTACTTCACTAATTATAATATGTTTTGTTTCTACTCAGTTTTTTTTCTTTTTCTTTGATTACTTTTTTGCAATTTATATTTTTCTTTCATTCGTTAACTTATTTTATGTTTTTTCTTACTTTTTTAAAACAGTTGAACCCATCATTTTATCTAACATGAAAACAATTATGTCTTATTTCTTTATTTTTTTTTTTCGCTGCGTGTGTAGTACTAATAAAGGCTTCACCGAATTAGGCGCCCACCACTGTAAACTAATTTACACATTCTTCTCTTATTCCAGTTTACGATGGCCCTGGACACAGTAAGGACACACTTCCGATCACAATGGTGAACACATCAAACTCTGCCAAAGGAGCATTTACACACAGAAGAAGAAAGAAAAAAACTCTCACACTATCAACGATACAGGCGACTGAAGAGAACGAAACAGGTAGCAGAAGAAAACAGGAACAGAAACACACAAACGTTAGGTAAAAAAAAACACACACAAATTTGAGTAAAAAATTGAAAAACCTGCGTCAACGCGTAAAGCCACACTCGTACGAAACGTGCTTCGCATCCTCGATTTTTTTTTTACCGCTTATTTCGCATCAACTCTTTAAAAAAGTAGATAACAAAAATGATTTGAAAAAAATGAAAAAATGTAACATTAAAACAAAAAAAAACAACAAACACACACACACATATTTCTCGAACGCTATAGTTATGCTTACTATGCGTAAAAAACAATATGATAACGATCTTTCGAAGAAACAAACAAGCAAACGATATGTACTGTTTAAATGGTTAATTATGCTTCTGTTTGCATTCTTTTTCAAGCTCTCTCCCTTTCTTCTTCACGCACACACACTTGCTAAACTTGTGTATTTTTCTCGCGCATATTTCTCAACTAAACAAGTAAAGAATTTTATCACACTCTCAAACAAAGTCGTTAAGATTGTACAATAGCGGGGTCGAATAGTGAGGGTAAACTGTTAGTGGTAGCTTGAAAAGGGTAACGAATCAGTGCCTACAAGGATACGGATCTGAGCGTAATTAGTCATTACTACCTAAGAGCAAAACAAAACAAGAGCAAGAAAATAAGGGAAAAAACAATTGATTTACAAGCGCCAAAAAAGGTATGATTTACTTTACACGAGACAATGAATATTTAAAAAATGATTTTAAAAACATCCTTAGATACAAAAAGCGATTGCTAACAATCGGTAATACCTCTCGAATTCGTAAAGTGGTGACCAAAACGTGACAACAATCAACTAATGCAACATACACGCACGCACTCGTATGATCATTCAGCATCTTCTCCATTAGAAAGTGACGGTTTTTTTTTGTTATTTAAATCAATAGAAAAAACGAAATACTTAAAAAATATTCCATAAAATGCATAAATTCAACAGTCAGAATGAATCAGAACGAATGAACACCGTAGCAAGTGAGGAAAATAGTTTTGCATCACTTTTGTTGTTTCTGTTGATGATGGCGCGTTTATGTAACTGGTATCATGATTTTTTGCTTTTAATATTATTGTTCTTAATCCCGTCGTTAGTACGAGTCTATTTTTGTAAACTTCTGTTGACAGTAAACGGTTAATTTAAAACACAATGTTCAGTTAAGGGTGAAAGTGAATGAATAAACGTTAATATATTGTTACAAACGTGCATCATGTAGTTTCATAACATTTTTTCCAGTACTTACTTATCTCCCGTTTTGATAGGTGATTAGTGTTGGCAATTTTCTATTCTTTTTTGTATTTTTTCGATACCTATCGAAGCGAGAGGAATCCATATCCAGACAGAGGATTTGAATTACCGAGACCCTTAGGAACATATAACTCCTATTTCCGGGTGATGCACTAGGATATAGACGTTATTAACATGTCAGCTGGGTATGCCCGAGGACCCCGAAGAATTACTTGGCCCGAAAACGACTTAAGACACCAGCCTTCCGGTTTTTAAGGATTCCCTGTTGTCGGTACATTAGACTGCCTGCTCCATACTTTGGGGTCCGTAAGGTTGACTACCACTTATTGTCCTGTACATGGGGAGGATAGTCCCACGCGCTTAAAAAAAAAAAAAAACAACGATTACCAGAGGACTTTGTCAGGTTCTGATTCTACGCCCCTGAGTACGCCGTAAAAGCAGTGAGACAATATCATTCTTCCTTTGCGGGTAAGTAGGTCTTAGTAAGTCAAAAATCTAGCAGCACCATGGAGATAAAGACTTTTCAGTGATCTGAAGAATCCAAACCAATTGTTTGGATAGAGTGAATTGTTCGGTATTATTATGATCACTACCACTAGCTATCTCGAGGAACTGATAATAAAAAGGTCCATATATTCGTTTTCGTAATTACCGCTGGATTGTAGATGCGATTTTAAGTAAGAATAGTTCTCTTTCTCACTTTTAGTGAATACTGGAATAGAAATTGTTCTACTCAGAACCATCTTTCCTTAAGATCATTAATCCTAGCTTCACGATGGCTTTAAAGAATTCTTGTAGAAGAAAAACCACTAAAACGAAATAACGACAATTTTTAGACCTGTAACATCTCACGGTCGCTTATTTATTGAAAAGATATTAATCCTCGTTAAGAGTGCATCTAAAAAGGTACACATCATTACAATTGAAGGATGTAAACAACGCTATCGTATCTTCTGGATGCTTTCTCGTGGAAAATGAAACATTTCCACACACGCACACATACAAGGCGCACGGAACGTCGTTCGTTAAATTCGAAGATTTATGTTTTAACATTTGGTCAACTGTTCTACTTACAGCAGGTGAGCACGGACACGAATACACAAAATTGGGTCACCATTCCGAAAGCACTTTTGTTATTGCACATCCCTGTTCTATGCATGCAAACGCTAGTCGCGTCACATTATTTATCTTCTACATGGTAAAAGGCTTCATTCGTTTGCTCTTTGTATGGCCCATTGTCTCAATTCTTTACACAATGGTAAGGGGAAAGTGTTCCGTATTGTCGCGACGTGGACGAACAAGAAAATTCTTCCTCCATCCTAACATGGCTAGTACTGCTCATTACGGTAGGCATGGAAAAAGCGTACAACAATCTCGGGCAGATTCGGTGCCCGGCAGATATACTTATGGCCGTAGTGACTGCTCTTCTCAAACCGATGGAACTCGATTGGGCCCCACGCTTTGCCCCGTGTGTCTAGCGCTCGACGATAAAGCTGCAAAAACGAAACATTACCTTTTAGTGCGTCTTTTTCCCCCTTCAATCCCACCGGTTTACGTACCTTATATCCTAGCTCAAACGGGACGACAAGATCATCTTCCGCGTGCAGTATCAGCACCGGCTGACGGAACTCCGCTATATGCTGATCGGACTCGAAGCGTAACATATTATTGTACATTGGTCTCGAGATCAGTATGTCAAACCACGGCAGATGGCGATACAGCTGGAACAGAAGGAAACAACATTTAAGCATACACCTTCACTTTCGCATCAGACCGCTCTGCGATCGCGTACCTTCGAAAATGGATGGGCACAGATCTCTTCCTTAATGTTATTGAACGGACTTTCCAGCACAAGTGCCCGCGGACCGGGCAAACTCATCTCGGTCAACAGCGACAGCAGATGGGTGGACACGCCCGTACCAAGCGAATGGCCCCACAGGTAGACCGGATTTTTGGTAATGCTCGTAATGTATTGATACACGGCAAGCGCATCGTACACGACGCCACGTTCCGTCGGTGACACATCGGCCGAATCGCCGTACCCACGGTAATCCATCGCTATCACGTGATAGTTTAGGGCGCGCAGCGTCTGGTACAGCTCGACCCGGTGCGGTGCACCACGGGATGCCGTATTACCGTGCAGATACAGTACGACATCGTTCGTCGTTGCCCGGAGAGCCTCTTCGAACAGTTCCCGTTGGTGCGCTTCATCGGTTGGGTTGAAATGGTCTTTTCGGAGCACTTTCTCAATCCGGCTGTAACGATCCGATGTATCGCCAACGGCAACGGTCGTGTCGTCCGATATGCTTCCACCATTGCTAGTGCTGCCATCTATCGTTGGGAGCGTTTTGTTTGTTAGCTTGCGCTGGAAAGAGTCCGAACAATATGGTGTGGTTAGAATAATGGAATGTTTTTAGCTTTGAAATGCGATAATACAATGTCTATACAGTTCTTTTCAAAACTGTACAACAAATCCCGTTTTCACATATCAAATTTATAACTATGAAAATTTATTTAAAAATGAAAGTAAAGGTGCTTTTACCACTTTTTGCCATATTTTTTAAGAAAACGGATACATTTTTTAATATAAATTTCAACCGAAGACAAAAAA
The DNA here is from genome assembly GCA_018908115.1 of Anopheles rivulorum. Lineage (NCBI taxonomy): Eukaryota > Metazoa > Arthropoda > Insecta > Diptera > Culicidae > Anopheles > Anopheles rivulorum. The sequence continues at coordinate 9,469 of STHB01001535.1, read as the reverse complement.
TATACAAATATACCTTGTTAATCTGAATAATAATTTACGAAAATAACCTCTAATTAAACAAACTCATTTGCCTTTAAAATATTAAGCAAAGTTTAGCATAAACGGTATATTTTCTATAGAAGGTATATTTTCCGTTCTTCAGTGAATAAATAAATAAAAATATTTTCTTTATAAGAATTTAATTAAATTTGTATATAATTTGTACTTGTACAATAAATTGGATATTTTTTTATGTTCCTTCTATGTGCCCTAGTACCACCACTATCCATGTTCCTTTCTTTCCATTAACATTCCTTTAATTAGGCAATATTAGTGAGCCATGTAGTGGACAAATTCTAACAACAATCGTTATGATTGTATAATTGAAATTAAATTTGCGAACCGTTACTATAAGCGTTGGGAAACATGATGCTAAAATACAGACCCAATACCCAGAAATTTACAGAAATTTTGTTAAAAATGTTATAAAACTTTTACACCTGTTGTATCGTCAAGCATGCGATCTACTACATTTCCTTTCATCGGTGTATTAAAATGCATTAAACATTATGAAAACAGATGCAGTATAATCATATTTTCTCTTCCTAATAAACCACAGAAAAAATTGAATAAAAAATTGAACTGATCTTACACTTTTAAAAGTCACTGTACAAAAACCTTACAAAAAAACGAATCGTATATTTTCAGCGCAGACAACGTTTGTAACTGAAAAAACATTTACTTGCAAAAGACGAAGGAATAAACAAGAAGGTGAGATAAGCACCAACACCGAACGATCGTTCCAAAATAAAATGAAACAAAAACTTCTGCTTACTTTTCATTTCGCTGCCCTCGTGTAAATCCCGTCATGTGGTGAAATTGGAATATAAAATATTCATTTCCGACACCTGGATGGCGTAACTTACCGCCAAACAATCGGTGAAACAACAGCAACAAACACACGACAGAAAATCGTAACGTGGATTGGATTAATAATTTCTTTTCGCTTATTGATTTTCTTTGCAGCTGTTTGGGATAGATATTTTCCCCGGTAGGAAAGCGGCACTAAACGGGCCAGGGGTTTCGGTCATTTTGAGAAAGGAAGGAGGAAAACACACCCTTAACCTTGCCCCCGGTGGAAAGATTTCTTCCCTTCCACCGCCACACCTTCCCTGTCTAATTGCATAATGGATCAAAATGATCATAATCAATCCCACGGTAAGGTCAGTCCGAAACCGGCGGCTTACGATAAAACATTCATTCGTGCCTTAACAATGCCGTCGTGTGTCCAAACATCGCGAGCGTGCGCTCGGGCTTTGCGCTTTGCTTTGTGACAAAAATTTGTAAAAATAGCAAACACGATCATCGCCACGAGGAGCGAAGCGTGCATGTAGGTACGGAATTTGCACCGTATGGCACCGAGTTCCGTTTTAAGCCACAGCGCGTCACAGTGGAAGGCCACTGTGGGCCACCTCCCATCGCTTACCTCATCCACGTGCAGTTCCTTCGCGTAGCGGCGCACCAAATCGTTCGGTAGCACGTGCCACACGGCAATGTTCACATCGATCTCCTCCTCCTGATCGCGGTAATTGATGTAGAAGTTTCTCGTCGCGTACAGGCCACTCTTTTCCGGCCGCTTTAGGTCCAGGTTCGGCGGATACGTTACTGTGCGTAGCGCGTGGTGTGCAATAAACTTTCATTAAAGCCAATTCCAATTCCGATACCGCCGGCGCACCGGTCAACTACTTACTGAACGTGAGGAACAGGATGTGTTTTTGCACGGTGACGGAGAACTTAAAGATGATCGGTAGTATGACGAACACGAAGGCAAACAGTATCAGCGTTACCGTACATGCCAGCTTACCGATTCTGGAAGTAAGAGAACGGAAAGCGATTAGATGCTTCTGATGCGCATGTGGATTGATTGCAAGCATATTGCTCACGCATTAATGCGTGCCTGTGCGGGACGACACCATCGCCGAAATAGAAAGAACTTATTTCAAAACATACTACACACAAAAAAGTGCATTACTTGCAACACGTCGCGTTCGTTTTTCGCTGCATTCGGATGGGCAGTGCGTTAGCGCATGTGATTAGTACGATTAGTGTGCTCGAATGAAACTACTGCATCGCTGCAACCGGGTACAACCGAACCCGACTGGGACTAGCGACTGGCTGTGTGAGTGAGTTTACGTGCGAATACTTTGCGCATTTGTTGCACCGAAGTTACGAGCCCGCACTTGACATTGAGCGTAAAGAAGGCGACGGAATCGCCTCCGTAATCTCCGACAGATCTGCACGTCTTAACGATCTTGCACAAACACGGGCATACTACTACACACTGCAACTGGAGCTGATGTTAGTAGAGGAGTTTGTTAACGATGTGCGGAACGACAAAGTAAATGTTTAACTTTGTTTCGTGTGGCCCGTCGTAAATACCACAGATAGGGAAGATTCGATGGCAGCTCGGTTAGAACATGCACTTCTGCGAGTGTGTAACGAAATGGAAAGAATTTATCGGGGAAAAAAAGCAGCACATGCAGGAACTTCAGATCATACAAATACAATCGAACCGAGATAAGCGGTAAGTAGTATTCTAGCCTTATCTACTTTCGTAAGCGATGAAACAATCGGTTAAAAAGACTTGTACAAATTGTTTCAATCATTCTAGAGGGAAGCAAATAGAAATAAATCACCAACTTTACGTTATTTAACTGATTTGAAAATGCAATAAATGAATGTATTTTTGCTATAACGACCCTTCCGCTTAGTAGGTTCTTGAGTGTACGCGCCTGAAGTTATGCAAACATATACTTTTAGTATACAGTTTAGAAGTTGATAACGATCACGCCTAATCACGATTTCGTTAACTTTAGTGCAATCACGCCAAATAATGATAATAAAACACTTATCACCAGGCCAATTAGTAACCTGAAGCACATGCTTTATAGCGTAACAAAAGTATCTACGATACTAAAATTTTATTAAGCAAATAGAAAAATTTTCTAACATTTGTAAAATATATGCAATAAATTGAAGCAAATAAAAAAGAAGCAAAATTATTGATATTAGTATGATAATTTCTGTTGTTTCCTTCGAACGGTAAGCATTCAGCATGGTCTACAATTCACATTGATTGGGCGACTTTACATGCTCCGAATATTTTGAATATTTAATTTTTTACTTAATTAATTATAATTAAAACTTAATTAACTATACATTAAGTAAAGCCTAAATGTTTTGCTTTTGTATGTATAAAAAATGTAAATTATAATTTTTGCATCATTTAAAGCGTATAACCGTTTTTTTTTTTTGTTATTCAAATTTAATGCTCGACCAGCGAATGAACGAACATGTGCTACAACATACTAACGTAATTCAAACAAATAAATAAGTCCATAATAATCCAGTAAATCACAGTGTAAATCCAGTAAATCACAATCCAGTGTAAATCCAGTAAAACACAAAATATGTGTTATTAACTGCGTTTACCCCTGAAGTTAGGCTATCATGCATCGTGGAAAAGATTTTTAAACGTATTAGCATATTAATTTAAAACTTAAAAGTTCCTTTTTACAGACAAAACAAAAAATGAATAAACATTAAACCTGCAAACAATTGTTCAAATTAGCAGCGAAAAAAAAGTAAAGTAAAAGTAAACCACCATTGCTGCAAAGTAAAATGTGTTGCATTCAACTCCCCACGCGTTAACATGTGCGTCAAATGCTGCGTCAAATGATAACCAAGGAAAGACAAAGTTCATCTATCGATTACGTGAAGGCAAAAACAATTGTTTACAAACGTTTTGATATGAGGCATTTGCAAAAAGTAAAGCAGCAAAAACAAACAACCAAACAGAAGCAGATAACAAGAGCATTCAAATCGAAATGCATGCAAACATTTGCTAAATGATCTTTAACATAGCTACATTGAAATAATCTGGTAGCGTATTTAAATAATAGATTTCATTCTCCATTTGATCAACGGTAAGGGAAGCTAAAAGCAAATGTTAAACGAAAGCGAACAATGGACAAGTTGCTCATTCGTTCAGCTTCTTCTAGAACGGTAACGCTTTGCATGGTGAGCGCCATTTGACTGTGTCCAGAACCATCCATCCATCCATCCAGCTACGCCCTTGACCGTTGCACAGTCGCTTTAATTCTATTAACAGCATCCTTCCAGGCCCGGACACCCAGTCGGCGAAGGTTGCAAATGCTTATGCCCCCCCAAGCCACACGATCGCCCCGAACGTTACCTTTTTCGCGACTTACATAACAATGAACCGATTCTGGCCAGTGCAAAGAAGAAAATAAATCACAACAAACACGATCGACACAACACAGTGAAAGGTCGCCGTAAGACGAGTGTTAACCATCGGTGCAGCATCCGGATGGATCATTTTACTTACAAATCGGTTAACCACAGCCCGATCGCTATCCCGGGCAGGACGGTCGTCTTGAAGAGATCGGTAATGAGCCGATCGAGATCGAACATTGCCATGGTGGTTGCTTTCGCTTTGCGATGCCTGACTTCGGGTAAGCTGTTAAGGGATCACACGTCCTTTTACCCCGGCCAAGGATTTCGTTCCCCTTTGGGGTGTGGTTAGGAAGGAGGCGGAGGGTTTTTGCGAAAAAAGTGCGAGCAAACGGTAAAAGGGAGTTTAAAGCGCAAACTTCACGCAGCACACACACGCAAAACACACTAGAAACACTGGTCTGGAGGGCACTGAAAGCGAACGAACGGTACGTATGATCTACGTAGCTCGTACAGCTTATCATATAGCTCGGCACAGCATTAAATGGTAGAATTATGAATCACACACTAAACACTGGCAGGGCGCAGTCCACAAGGCAGGAAATTCTTCTTCTCTTCAGTGCCCAAGCACAAGCAGGAAACTAGTGGCGCCCTTTGTCTGAACAAAGGGACCCGCACAAACGGCTGCCACTTGGTTCACTTTCTCGTCGTCTGTCGATTAGATTGAATTGTTTATAGAATCGTGATCGGATTTTATACCGCCACGTCGGTGCTCGGTTCGACAATAGTCCGTGGTTCAGTTGCCGAAACCAGAGAACTGTCATGTACTATCAACAGACGCTTCGTTGTTGTTGTTGTTGTTGTTTTTTGCTGCGTTAATTTGTCACCGCGAATTTCTGCGATCCGCTGATATATTCACCGATTCCGATGCGTTTCAGTTCACTCAAACTCATACACACGCATGCAGCGGCACGCAACTAACACATCCAGCTAGCACGTTCAACGTCGTCATGGAGACGCCCTTTAGATGTATGTACAGAAACGCAGTGTAATGATGAGTTTTGTTTGTACTGTTTGTTTGTAGCGACTGTTCGCACACTATCAAATGTGGCCGTTTTTTTTTGGGGGGCCGACGGAAAGACGGAAGGTAAACATCAGCACGAATTCTGCCACGCACTACCATTCGTAATCACCTTTTGAGAGCACGCGGCCTGACGAACCAGTACATGCCTGCGTACGGTATGGCCGCTGAAAACGCACAATTCCCGCGATGCTGACGTTGAGCTCGACCGACCCGCCGCGATTAACAATCGCAACGCCGTATGTTGTATTTTGCTGTGCCACACCGTGCCGCACCAACACACCGCTAACACCGGACGGCACCACGGAACACTTCGTAGGCAGATTTGCCGATACGCAATCGCGCTACTGCGTGTGGATGGCAATTTCCACACACACACACACACACACACACGCACTAGTAGCACAGGAATTAGCAAGAATTGCACACCACTCTACCGGGCTCCAGCTGCATCAACATCCGGCGGGTCTGTATCAAAACATTCCCTCGTACTTTGCGCTCACACACACGCACAATCCATCAAACGATGACGCCACACGTTGATAACGCAACGAAATAACTGCCAAACTGCACAAAATTTGCTTTAATCCCCTGCTCCCGTGAACCATAAAACTGATTACTTTTTTGCTTCCGAAATGGACAACAATGCATACGAAAATTATGCGCAACAAGAAACGCGTTCACGCAGCATGAAATGTGATGCAAAACTACCCCCGTTAACAAAACGTATTCCGCGCTAGATCGCGATCCTGCCGATCTTACAAATGCTGCCGCATCAGTTCCTTAGCTTCGTGTGGTACATTAATAGTACGGCAAAGGTCGCAAAATATACGCCGGCTCGCAAAATCTTCCCAGTGCGCAACAAATTTGACAAGCAGTTAGGATGCGCGCGCGTTGTTGCGTACGATTTGCGTTGCCAGCGGTTGCTGTTCTTTTTTATTCAATTCCACTTTTTCCTTGCGCTCTGGGAAGCTGAGCGGTGGCGGCTAAAAGTGCAACACGTATCGGATTTATGTTCAGGGGTTTTTTTTTTGCGGTACGCTAATTAAACAAGGATGAAGAGGAAAGCGTATAAACAATCGGGAGGGAGGTTTAGCATAAAAAATGAACCTTATTTTTGGGGTTTGTCCTGGTACTAACTATCTGACGTGCGACGTGCAGACAGTCTTCATTTTGGTAACGTAACTGCCGGAAATCGACCAAAGGCTAAAAAATTTAGGACAATTTTGACGACCATTTCGCTTGGTGAGTTGGATTGGCACATGTATATTACGACGTATGCTTTGTCGTGTTTGGCACACGTTTTTTGTTCGTGGCGTGACGTTCGTTTTGTATCGTCGCAAAGCAAGGGAACGCCAAGGCTGCTAATGTAAGCAAGGAAGAAACAGGAACGTATTCAACACAGGTGTTTACGGTCCGGTGCTAGCGGTAGAAGCGAGCAAACGGCGATGGTGGAGGCCAGATGGTGATGTAATTGCACTTGTAAGCTGTAATTAAAATAAGGTACGGAAACGATCAGAAGTACGTACACCGAAATGATACATTTTTAATGACGAACATAATTGCCCTTTTGCTTGACATACAACTGTGACGTGCCAAAAGTATACAGCACGTTGAAAGATTAAATAGATTATTTAATTGAACATATGCTAAAGTACATCTTCTGCAACTACCTAATTAAACTCCTCGAAAACTTTATCCGATCGGTATAGTTACCACGAACGCTATGCGAACAACAAATGTCGTATTCAATAAAAGTCGATTAATAAATTGCTCTTATCGAACGGGTATACATTTTCGGGCAATCTTTGCTTAGGGGCATGATAGTGATAAACACATTAAGGGGAGATTAGTCCATTGCAAACACTGTTTTTCCTATTCCTGAAGGGATCAATTACGACACATCACAAACCATTATGCCATCAACACAGACAAGAAACCACAGCACAAGCCTCAGGGGATAGTAAACCAAGTTATCCAACAGTTTTACTTACGTTTTATTGTTATATCTCCATTTTCAGTCATTTGTGGTATTTTTGGTTAATTTTTAACAGAAAAAAACATCTTGCAAAAGACGATCGTCTTTTCGGCAGTCTCGCAAAGCTTCTACATGTAAACAAACACAGCAGTCAAAACCAGCTGACAGCAGAAGAGCTTTTGCCATTGCTTAGAAAAAGCTTCTCTGCTGACAGGTTTTACTCTAATCCGTTTTAGATGTGTTTGGCTTCACTGGCGATTTATCCATTTTCCGATTTTCCTTTAAATGAGCACTCACATCGCTTTGTGTTTCAACGGTACATCATTTATTCCTAATTTGTTTCACAATATTACACAAATGCCGTGATGACGGGAGGCCATGGTGTAATCTGCACTACACCCAAGCAAGATGTTAACGATCCATCGCCAATGCACGAGATAAACCCACGGCAGTGCGCGTATTTTACGAACCGCAACGCAATTTACTTGTTCGATTCCCATTTAACCTTCTCCTCACGCTCATGGACTACCTCCTGCAGGTACGGTTCAAGGTACTTTGTATCTTCCTCGTACTTCGTCCACTGTTCCTTCGGGAGGATCGTTTTCGTCATCGAAAGGTGCAGAGCGCGCGTGATGCGGAAATTGCGCTCATCCTTCAGCTTCTCAGGCAGGCGGCGGATCGCTTCCTTTACGTCGTCGTTTTCATACAGACAATCATCACGGTGGAGACCTACGGTGCATGGTAAGAAGGGTCGTTGTTAGAAAAAGCACCTTGCAAAACCCATCCGGCTAAGAGGGCTCCGATATCCCGTGCAACAACAAACCGACACTCACCGTACTGGTTGAATCCGGCCAAGTTATATGCCCATTTGCCGAGGGCAGCTAAAACAGGACGATAAAACGCGCAACAATTAGTAAACAAATCGTTCAACAGCCCTTTTCTCGTTTAAACACAAGGACTCAATTTTCTTAACATTATGTAATTTATAGAGCCGAATGCACCAGCCTGTCTCATCAAAACAAAGCGTTTTGAGGCTCAAATGCTTTGCAGATTATATACTATACTATACAAATTCCCTTCAATACACTCACAGTAGACGGCGGGTCCTTTGCGTGCAACGTACGACATTTTTATCGTCGAAAAAAGTTAGTAAAACCTTCTCCGAAGTGCTGGGAGCAAACTTGCGACTTTTTGCAAAAACGAGAACGAAATCGTGCCTGACGTTTTCGGACAAATGTCTAGCACAAATGTCAAATGCAGGTGGCGTTCTGTTTATACTATATTCTTGTAAGTTTAAGCCGAGAGATTTTGCATGTTACCTTTTCGTATTTAGAGGAATATATTCAAATTTTGAAATTTTCATTATATTATTGAACGCAATTCACGATTAAAAAACAATTGAATACCAGGATTGTATCTTGAGAACACGTGAACATTGTACTCGATAAGAACCAAATAATAATATACACTCAATAAGATAATAAGAAGATGTTGGATTAGTATCTCCCCTCGAGACTTACACTTTTGAACAATAATTGGATCGTTTTTGGCAAGATAAAGAGACTGAGTCCGTTATAACGTTCCTTGTCATAGGCGATTAACCTTAACCATGTCCTTATCGAATCAAAATGCAACACAATCGCTGAATTTAATTTTTATACATTTTTATTTATTAGCACTCTCATATTATAGCCTATCTTATTTGGTTCTTTACGATCAACAATTATATGTGAACAACTGGTTTGCTGGTTTTAGTTAAACTGTACCCTAACTTACGCTACGATTCCCTACTTGAGCACTACCAGTACTACTATCCTCTGGGTGGAACAGATATAAGAAATAGTATGAAAACTATGCAAGGTCACGTTAAAAATACAGGAGCTCTGAAGCGAGAAAATAAGCAGTAGAGGTTATCCTACCAAACAACCACCGGCCATCCAACTAAAACTTGTCAGCGGTGTATCGAGACGAAATGATATGAACGTATTCTTGATGTATCCTCCTGCATTGGCAAGACACGGTGATGTGCTGCACCTTTGGAGGGCCGAACCACCTGAGACGAACGCTAACATAAGTAACTAAAATCCTAAACACAAAAGGAATAGTTGATAGTGACCTTACTGAAGCTGTGTCCTTATTGTAGTATAAGCGGTCCTTTACTTGCATTGCCATTGGGG
>STHB01001528.1:0-18343 GCA_018908115.1 Anopheles rivulorum | reverse complement strand
AGAAAAAAAACAAAAAAAGCCAATTTCCCACACATCCTTCCTTTTCAGTCAGTTGCCATGTTTCCGAACCTGAACGGTTAGATGGATTTTCACTAAATTGAATGTGAGTGTGTCGGTGAAAGGTGGTTGAGAAAGTTCCCCACAGATAAGCCTCCACAGTCAAATATCAAACAAAAAACAAACAACAAAAAAGCGCCTTCTGCCGGAAGAGCAGAAGGATGTTCCACTGGCCACCTGTCTTTCCCGACATTCCACCAGCAAAACGAGAGTCCAAGCCGGTGAACCGGCAAATGAGATCGCGGAATGCAAATCGAATGTCACAAAAAGTTGCCTCCACAAAAACCGAACCGCAAATGAAAACCGTTCGTGAAAACAACGAAACTTCTCGATTGATTTTTACGTTCCGATCTGTTCCACCGTTGATTTCCGGTGTGACTTTGCTGTTCCATTTGCCTTTTCTTGTTTTTGTTGTTGCTCGTAGTGGTGATGTTGTTCCTGTGAAGCAATACAAAACCCGCGGCTAGAAAAAATGGAATTGTTTGGAAAACATACATACAAACACAACATGTCGGCCATAGACTGGAAGTGTAAAATGAAAAATACAGCAGCTTTTGAGTTAAACATTTTACTCTAGAATTAAATTTTTGTAATATGATGCTCCTTCAAAAGGCTATGTTAATCGCTTTTAGTGTAAAGTAAGATATTTTTTGTTCAACACGGAAGCAAATTCGTCTCAACAGACGATTGATAACCTCTTGTCAACGATAATACGTTATTTAATTGAGGCTTTTATTAATACTTTATCGATTTAATTTGCTATTGTTAGCAATAATGAGTTATATCTCTTGTATATTTTAATTAACTTTAATTAACAACCTTTTGTTTGTTGGGAAAGATTTAAATAATGTTTCTATATGATATAAAAAAATATCCAACAATATAGGTTTAAAACCAAAGAAAAACAAATAAAAACAAAGTTTGTTTGATATTTCCAGAGACAATCAATCCTTTACATAGCTATCGCATCATGTGCAATATGCGAATTTCGAACTTCATTACTTAGTTTTTAGCTACTTTGTTGGTGAGGTGAGCTACAGCACATTCCTTTCCAAAATGAAAGCTTACCATCTCTGTAATCTTTGCAAAATTTGTCAGTCGTTTGCTCATTAACCGGTTGTAATTACTCTACTGTTTTCGTGATAGCTGCTAAAATAATAGGTGGCATGATTTTTTAAGCACAACTTAACGTAAGCTTTTTTCACCTTTCATCTACAAATTGGCTGTTTACATTTAGTATTAGATTTGATTTTACAGCTACAGCATAAGTTTTGTTTTCAGTAATCAATTTAATATCTGATTCATATGTCACACATAAAGGAAGTTAAATAAATAAATAAATATTCTTCATCTTAAATTGCAAAACTACTTCTTAATTTTACCTCTTTGTTCAGAACTTGAACTATTGTGTGCATAATTGTTAGTCAAAATTGCCTTATCTTAAAGAAAGATTTCTTAAAGATTAAAGTAAAATTCTCTAAGACGTATAAATTACGAGATAAATGGTCGTATAACTTTTCAGATATTTGCTCAAAAATCCAATATTAAAAAAATTTAAGCCAACAATACATAACCGAAACTTTATTCCTTGGTGTCAATATCATGCATTTATCATTCATCGAAAAATGTAAGCGTCTCCTTCAATTTCTTGAACAACGGAGAGATCCATTGTCATGGCGTAGCAAAGTGATTAACAATACCACCCATCCGCGTTGAACTAAATCCTCGTCAAATCCGTTAAGCCCGCGAAAGGTAATCGAACAAAAGCTGGGAAAGAAACAGCTCAAAACGTTGGCAAGAACTGACAGTAAGTCCGTGTTGATTCAGTTACCCTAGCACGAACCTCCCCCATGCCATCGGTAAGATTTATATTCGCCCAAGGACAACCATGCACTGTGGGAGTGTGTCGCAATAGTTTCACTTTTTCTGTTCACTTTATTTACTTCACAAACTACAAACCGACGAATCATTTCCATGAGCAGGGACGCTCAAGGGTGAGTGAAAAGTTTTGTAGCCCAGCATCAATCTTGCCGCATTAGTGTACCATTGGTGTGCGCAGGATAATACAAACAGGGAAAGAAATCGGTTATCATTGTGCAACCTTACTAGTGAACGACTTCGAGGGTAACTTCATTCAAAAAAGAACCACTTGACAACGCGGTTACTATAGAGAAATGGCTCCTTCTTTGAGCAGAGAATGGCAATATTGGGTGATAAGTTTTGCTGATTCTCGTACAACTGATTCACTTCCAATAATAGTACTCTATCAATGGTACATGCCAGATGCGATATAAAGAAACCTTGCGAAGTTTCCATTTCATTTGGCAGTTTTTCGGTTATACTTTTGATGCGATTGTGCCATTGTTGAGCTGCTTCTTAGAAACTTATCAGGAATTATGAGATATGAAAATAAACCAAGGGCGCCCAACTTGGCTTCACTTTCTATTAAGATAAGCAAGGAGTTATTTAGTAGAATTATTCCGGCTTGCTGTATTTAATGATCATGTTGCACTTTTTACTGTAAAACAAAGGTGCCACTATCTCATTCCTTACTTTGTCACACACACACACCCAGCCATTGTATCATGTTGGCCGTCCGGTAATAATTCATTCCGATATACTCCTTAATGATTACTAAAATGCATTACCGCGTGCTGAAACAACAGCAAACAAACAAAAAAACAACCAACCCCACCCATGTACTATCAATTTAAATGGCAATAAATCTTCCAACTCTTATCTAACATCACTTCACCACCTGTTTGCTAAAGCCACACCGAAAACCACACCGTTCTGCATTTTCCAACAGCAAAGGAAAAAGAAAGCTAAACCCCTAACCGAAAACATGACACGCAGCAGGGACTGTTGTGGGAACTTGCGAGAAGAATTAATGTTCTGCTTCCGGTTCAATTAGGTGTTGCCGTTACCGAAAAGAAAAAGAGAGGGAGGAAGAAAAAAACACTCACACACAGTCGGAACACTCCAGGCACGGTACACACCTGGACACCTTCGGTTCGGCGGCAAGCAACAAACGACAAATTAATACACACCATAACCGTCCGTCATAATCACCGTGGCGTGCTCGGTACCCGATGCCCGGTGACGGCTATCGGTAGCCCTCGGTTGTTGTACCAAGACAAATGGTAAAAGTTCACAATTTATGAACTATTCGCACACACACAAATTACAATTTAAGTCACAAAGACAATCCGGCTACACAAACAGACAAAAAGAGTGGTCGAGAAAGGACATACGGTTGGCCGGAATCGCCCCACACCGGGTATGGAAGCTAAAAGGGAACAAGCAAAGAAAGGAGCAAATCTATCTCCCTAACGAACACGAAACCTGAAGCGATACGTGTCCTGGGTCACTTTAGTACGACACACTTTTGCTTCATTAGGATTTATCAACAGGCGCGTACAGGAACCGACCCGCAGCGCACCCAACGGTTTGCCAGCCGTGTACGTAATCTAATAGCTTATCGATAAGCTACTCCGACTGTCATCCTTCGATAACTCAAACCAATCTTCACCGACAAGAGGATTAAATCCCGAACCGTGGCCCCACACGTAGACCAATGTGTGTGTGTATGTATGTGTGTGATCCGGGAGCGTTCCCAAAGCGATCGAAAACAAGATGAAAGGATCAACTCGAGTAAACAATCGCGTTGAGACCGGTGTTGTGTCTCCGAAGCTGAGGAAACAAAGAGACCCCGAGTTTTTTTTTCCCGGGACGAAAGGGCTAGGGCCCAAGGACTGCACGGTGGCAGACAGCAAATGGTTCGAACGTGTGGCACGAGCTGGCAGCATCTGTCAGCCATTACGCGAAACTCCGGCTCCGGTCAACATGGTTCAATTTCTTGCAGGCCCTTCGCTCGTCGCTCAGCTTCGTCGGGCAGTAAACTACCCTATCGTTACAGTGCTTACGCCATCGTGCCGTGCGCTGGCAGACGCTTGTCGCTTCTGTCGCTGGTTGGAAGTTTGCTACGGCCACCGTGAACCGGAGCCACTCGGGGACAATATAATGTCACATAATATTTTATTTGTATCGGCAAAAGAAATCAACTCCACTTGAACCTCGGGGTTCAGGCTCGTTCTGGCAACTGTTGACGACTACGGGACGGCAGCGCTACGAGTGCCAGCGACTCGACGCTGTTGCAAAGTTCTGTTTCAAACTGCTGTTAACTCCACCGGTGCCGTACCCGTTCTAGCTGTTCTAGCTGTCACGTTCTAAATTTTATTGCTTTATGATTTTACCCCAGCCTTCGAGACGCTCGCGCAGGAACATGTACACACACAGCATCGCTCGCTTCGCCTGCCTGCGGCAATAGAATTGTCCTCCAGGGACGGCAGCTGGAACAGAGGCAAACCGTCAGCGCTCATCTTCCGTGTCAGTTGTGCCGAATCAAGAACGTTCCGCCTGCACGTGGGTTTTGCTCCAACTCCAACCTTCAAGATGTATGCCCACCCCTAGCCACATCCTCACACCCACCAGCTAACCAGCCCGCACCACGGGCGAAAGATTGGAAAACACGCGAGTGCCACCGGTGTATCCTTTTCAATTACATTATCTAGCTTTCATCTACTTAACGGAGTTATAAATCACTTGAGGGACTACACTGTGCCCATCCGCATAACCAAACTCGCTCTCCCCGCTCCAGTTTGGAGTCGGAATTGAAGAAGACATTCCATGTCACTGGGTCCCTTTCCCGGTGCGTTCCGCACCTCAAAGGGAAAGTTTTGCGCGGCCACGGGAACTCGGGATTTCCAAATTGCAAACTTCCAGCTGGTTTGCTAATCGTAGCCTTCCCTCGGGGCATCACTGGTTAAGGTCCTGTACGGGAGCAAGGCGCATTGGGCAACCTTCTGCTACATTCAACCAGCGGCAATGGGGGAACACACTTGCTCGGTGTGGAAACAAAGTTTCATTGCCAGCGATTGTGAGGTTTTGCGGAAAAATCGATCGAATGGAACGGCTCTTCAATAAGTTGTAATCAAATTCTGGCTCTCTTATACATAAATCAATAAATTGAGTGTGAGATGTTTCATTTTGGAAATTTGTAATACAATACAAAAATGTATGTATTGAATAAATCAAAAGTTTATCTGAAGAGATGTTTGATGCAATAATAAACAAGATAACATTCATCCGATTCTTTTTCATTTCTCGTTTTCAAATCTTAACTTAAACAAGATTGAGTTTTGCATCTAATTCTCTTTCTTAATTCATTACGTTAAACATTATAAATATCAAAGTTGTGATTTGATCTTCTGTCTAGGGACAATACCGCACCAATTAGGTTGATACACATTAATGATTACATCTTTGGTGCTTTGTTTTATTTATTCTTTACACATCTCTGAATGCCATTTGTCTGTGCTACTAACCATTCCAGCGCTTGGAGTGTGGCGTAGACCATTTCGTGCTTATTAAAGTACTTGGCATAGCCTTCGCGGAGCACAAACTTGGCCTTATTGATGAAGCCAATACAGTATACAGAGCTGTTTCAAGCAATTTAGCTGATTTATATAGCTCATTACAATCTTTCGGATGGTTCCTTTGCATGTGAAATTAGAAAAACTTAATGTTTGAGCAATTCCGATTCATTTCTTAACTGGTTAATTGTGTTAGATTATTTCATTTGACGTATCTACATTCATTCTTCTCTGTTGTGATAATGGAAACTTTTGTTAAGCAACTTATTCTTTATAACAAACACCACTCCTAAGAGGAAAAGCTCATCGAAAGAAGATATTCCCTATTTTTCCACCACTTTTTTTCCCGTAATCCAACTGTGAAACGAAATAGACATCTCTTGTTTCCTTTTCATTAGCGAAAATACATTTCTCTCGACATAAAGCTGTCACTCAACTGGCGGAGGCGGATTTCGCATCCGCCGTCGTTCACCGCGTCACCGCTAAAGACCACTTGATTTATGGTGAAAACAGATGCAAGCCCAAGTCTCCGCCGTGCATGCCAGTGGAAAAATCGGGCTTTCCTTTCCCATGCTTGCCTTTTCCACCGTACGACTGGGACCGATAGTATGTTGGCGAGTGTCACGCTTTGTCGCGACCGTTTTTCATTAACCAAACGTTTCGCTGGGACGAACATACATATCTATTGCACATGCAACGGAACAAATCTTCTACGAAACGGCGATGGACGCTTACGCTTCACGTACACAATCCTGCACGCCATCCTGCTGTTTCCGATGAATGTATACCGTAGGATTTTAAGCGCTAATGAACGTCATGCTAGCGCTGTGTGTGTTTTTTGTTGCCCCCATCACCTTCATTGTGGGTTCTTCTTCATTTCCTTCTTCCATGATTGCCGATTGCATCTTTTGCGTCACTCTAGTTGCTAGTTGAAAGCCCGTGTTGCCAGCTCGATCCGTGTTTACAGGACGAGATTTTTCGATTAATCGATCGCACGAACGTCGGATGTAAAACTCCCCGAAGGCAAATGTTCGATTACGGTTCAGCCATTCCCGGTGCTTGGGAAATAGATTTTCTGTGTTGTTTTTTCATCTTCCATTTTGTTTCACATTTGCACTTCATTTCCACCCTCGGCTGTGTGTGTTCGCTCCAGCATTGCAAATCTTAGCGTCAATGAGCAAATGAGCTTTGGGGCTTTATTTTTATTTTTTTAAGCGTTCTCTTCACCAACTCTTCACGTGTACGTCGTTGAGCCCGAAGTTCCAGTACGAATCGAACTACATTAGTTGCAGAAATACCCTCAAGGAGTTCATGTGTAAAGTTTCCCATTCGTGGAAAAGCACACAGAGCCGCCAAACCACTGCAGACGTATGCAAAGTAGTAGTAGTAGTGGTAGTCGGAATGGAACACAAAAGAAAACACCACCGGGAGCCAAATCAAGGATTAGTCAGCGATTGGAAGGAATGATTGGTCGAAAGAGACTAAAAAAAAACAAAAAAGCCAACAACCATCGAACCAAACGTTCGGGCAGCTGGCGTGCGGAGGTATTCCACTTTTTTCCGTCACTTTTCCACGATGCAGCGTTGGAATTAGATTGAACGTTTCGGAAACAGTGCCCGAGGAAAGGTTTCGAACGGGGTTGCCATTCGTTGGGATTCGGTTCGATCGTTGGAAAAAAAGGACACTGTCTCCGTACCGTAGACAGTGTATTAAAATGTCGATTGATAGCAACAGATTGCTGGCAAAATGGGAAGGCCCCATGAACGAAAGATAAGACCAAGCAAAGGGACAAAAACAAGCCGTACCACAAACCCTTTGCCTCCCCAACAGCGACCCATTTAGTGGGGTGGTTGGGTTCGGTTGAATGGTTGAATAAATATTCTCCCTATTTATTTTAGCTTAAGCATAACGGAGAGAGCCACTCTTTGCCACTTAGCATATTGCACGTGAGTGTGGCTCGGTTGTTGTTTTCTGCTTCACCCCCCCCCCCCCCCCCCCCCTTTTTTCAAAGAAGCACAGAAAGATGGAGCAATAAACCCAATGTTGACATGCTGACGTTTCAAGACAAATTTGAAACAATACCGTAGAGGGAATGGTGAATATTATCATCCGGCCATGGTTGCCAACCAATGCGATGCACAACAGTTTTCGAAACGAGTGAAGATGGATGCTACTGATTGGATGATAAGCTTTCTTTGTCTGGTTTTGATCTGCATTTCTTTCTACACCGAAGCATCCAAAGTCAATACACTTTTCACTGTGGATTATGTCGTCGATGGCAGGGCAAATGTGGCAGAAGGCATTAGGATTGAAAGCTCAGCAGATCAATTTAATGATTAAGTTATAAACCAAACATTGCGCATGTTTCTGTTTTAAAAGTTGTCAATCTCAGTGAAGCCTGATGTGTCATATCTAAGATGATGTGGCAGGTGAATGTTAGACAATAATAAAATTACCAGAATAAAATACTTAAGCAGAAAATGTAACACTACTTAGTGATATCGATAAGTTTAATTACACGTTGTATGATGGTGTATCATGTTACACGTTGTATAATTAATGGCATTCTACTTCTAACTTTTAAGGAAGAATTGGTTCCGATATAACCACTTGTATATTTACCAACAATTTAATTACTACAATTTAAAAAAATACAATCAATTACATAAACCATCCAAAATATCTATTGGTGCCATAATTCAGTATGTCGCGAATCGGTTTATTTTTTCATATTTGAATTAAACCCCAATTACGGCATTCACGCTTGATTACCACCTTCCGAACCATTCTCACGCACGCCACGTGCATTATTAAACGCACACTAATCTCGCCTTTAATTCGATGACGTGCACGTAACGCTTGCATCGATCAATTGCACTTGCAAAGGTAATCGATTATTCGCTCAGCAGAATTGATTTTACATCTGGTTACATTTTAAAACCGTTCCTGCGGACCCGCTGGACCCAACGGTTCGGGCTGATTGTTTAATCGTTACCACGGATGCCATGCAGCACATCCGTAATCACACCGGTACAGCGGTAAACAGCAGTAACCCGAGTACCATCTGCCAAACGCATCCAACTTTTCCTGAGCACGGGGTAATATATCGACCGAACCGGAAGCTGCCCCGCCTGACGCTGTAATTAGGTTCAATAAAACCGTACGTCTAAGCCGCTAATTACGGCAGACATTTTACGAGCAATTAACCTTTTTTACCACCAAACAGCCCCGACCCGGACCGTTCCCCGATGTAACCGAGCCAACCATTTTCACCCCAAAATTGGGCACAGCAGGGAGGGAAGCAGGGCAGGGTAGGTCGAACAGTGGGTCGATTTCTGAATCCAGATTTGGCCCCCAAACGTATGGAAGGGTTTTGTGACGGGGAAATAAACGATAAAGCAAAACTCTCCTGCCAAATGCTCGAATCGTTAATCAATGACATGTGTGGGATGTGTGGGTTGGTTTCCGGTGGCCCGGAAGCTTGTGGGCGAAGCGTGGGTGGTAGCGTATACCTGGCGCTGCTCGAACACTGGTGACTGGTGTGCAGCATCGCTGTTGTGGCTCATAAATCATTACTCCTGGTGGTGGGTCTTGCAACTGGCCTTCACTACCGAATGGCTGAAGGTACAGTGTGGTGCAATATTTTAGCAGGTTCAAGTTTTTAATTACAATTTATTTTTTTTTTTTTAGTTTGTTAGAACGGAACAGGCCGTATTAGACTAATTTTACCACGTAGCAGGCTAGTCAGACCGTGCTACGGGGGGACGATCCGAATGGGATTTGAACCCGGTCCGGTCGTGTTAGGAACAGGCGCCGTTGCCAAATACACCACCGGGCCGCCCCTTAATTACAATTTAATTTGCATTAGAAATGTTAAAATAACAGAATTATTTTTACCAAAATGTTTTACATTTCAAACCATGTCCAATTTCTCTTATCGTCATCTGATTATGACTAACCCTTCGACACAACAATTAGGAAACAAATTCCAAAATTAGCTAAGAATACTAAAGGACGTAATATTGGAAATATAAGGTTTGATTGGTAAAAATTTAACAATTGTTAGATTTTGTATGTACAGATTGATCCAGAATCTTTCATCCGAGTTGAGAAAGCTTTGTACACTGTATCATTTCAGTTTTACTTCAAAATGTTTCAGACATGGATGAATCTTACGCCTATTAGTATACCGATTATATGGCCTGAAAGAAGCTTTCCATATGTACTAAATCTTCCAAACTGAAATAACATTTACACAACTGATTCTCTATGGCTAAAAGCTCAAACTTTTAGTTTTGTTGATATGTATAGATCCATTAAGTGATCTATAAAGGATTCCCTTTGGTGAAAATACCTTTTAAACTGTGTATTAGATGTCAAAAATGGCGTCACACACTGTATCCGGAACCGAATACCGGGATCCATTCCGTTGTTTGATGGTTCCCACACATTCGCCTTATCCCGTAATGCCCCAATGCGCAAAAACAATAGCCACGCTTTTTTTCTGGTGAAGCATAATAGTCCCCTTCCTTCGAAGGAAGGCTAACCTTGAGGTATTCTGTAACGCCCGGTTTCGAAGCTTTTATTGATGGTGTTTAAAAAAGTTTAACAATAAAACACCGGTTCCTTAGTTCCGCGTTTGCCCTCATCATGCCCTGATCGGGAGCATGGTTTTGTAAGAACCCTGCAAGAACAAGGTGATATTTGTAAGTTTATGGGCACGTAAGCATAACTCATGAACCTTCACCGTAGCACTGCAAGCTACATTAAAACCGTCCGGAAAGGTTGCCCCAATAAACAAGCGTGCAGTAGGTTCGTTAAGATTAAGCCGGATTTTTGAGTGTTGGTGCTAAGGGAATTATCTTCCACGTTGCATTGCGCAACTAATATCTTGGTTATTAACATGTTGCAGTGTATGTGTGTGTTTGTGTTAGTTTTTTTTACAGCGAACACGCTTTCGTTCGAGGTCGATCATAAATGCTACTAATGTCTTGCCATCTACCACTCGATGCTTCATACATATGCTACAGCCTTGCTTGAATTACGATCTACTGCTTGCCTGTCGTGTTTTTCTTCTACCTTTCTCCTACTTTTCCTTGAAATAAACCACATCCTACCAGCCTGAAGTTGAGAGTGAATTATTGGCTCGATTATCCTGTTGGCCTTCGGGCCACTGGGTCTTTTTTAGCTTGCCATTGCACAATGTCCTGGTGGCTTTTTGCATAATATACTGCATGCCGGAGACCGAAAAAAATACACATATCAAGCATACACACATGAGTGGTGCCGAAAGGCAAGCAGTTGGTCAAAAATTTATGGTTTCTATATTTGGTGTCTTGTGAAGATTCGGGGTTTCTTTATTATTGGATTTCCGTCGAAGGACAAAAGCTGCGAAAGCCAAGTGGAAATGACAGAAAGAAGAGTAAAGGAGAATAATGATCATGCCCTTAGCATGAAGGTGATGCCAATGATTTAGCACAAGTGGAAGCATAACCATGTGAAGGGAAGATGGTTTTTCATCCTATTTATTTGTCACCAAATGCATAGAAAAAATAGAAATTGGTTTTCAACATCGATCACAAAAACAACACAGCATCTTACGGTGATGCTTAGGTTAAATTGTTTCTCTCTTCCATCGAAAGCATTACTTTTATTTTCAGCACACCAAAACCGTACCTAAAAATACTATTCACACAACATTTTTCCCACAGCTACTCGGAAGGACGCTCTGCTTTCGATAACGTTTCCAAATTGTATACTTTTGTTCCGTTCGATAATGTTTTGTTGGCTTTTCTTCGCTGTTGAAACAAAAGAAACATGTGGATCAACCTCATGAAAAATTACTCATACCCACGCGAATATCGCACAAAATGTACAGATTTGGGTAAGCTATTTCTGGATGCGGTTTTGCAAACTCTTATTATGGCGTTACTCTGTTTATTTTTTATTTTTGATGAGTTTTTTTCCTATAAAGAAAGCAAGTCTTTTCAAGGAAGGTCCAAAGTTTATAAACGATCTTTCCATATGATGGATAAGATACTTTGGTTTGTGGCTTTTATTCTTAGTTCCCATATGAAAAACTCATGTTTTTTAAACAATATTGGTATATAATTTCTAAACTTTGACGATACGTTTTCTTTGAAAATCCGTTATTTTACTTATAAAATCTATGTAGGAAAATCATTTATGATCCATAAAACCGAATTATTTATCAATAAGATAAATGAAAAACTTCATGCTGATATGCCTAATTATGCTAACGTTTTCGTTATGATTGCTACACATTAATTCCTTCCTGAGTCAGATTAGGCTGTTGACCTCAGGCAATCTAGCAGTTATGCTGTGAAATCAATTCAAAACACAAACCGAAACAAACTTCCAACACAAATAATGCACAAATCGTTTCTTTCGGCTTTAGAATGGACCTTGTTTGTCTATAGTTTTAAAAACAATGAAAACAAAACGAGGAAGTTTCAATCGAAACACCCGGCTGAAAAAGGTTGACATTTTATTCGCTTCCACTGGTGCCATCGCCAGTCCATCTGTCGTCACCCGTGCAGAATCGTGCCCAGAATGTGAATATTCGCACGAAACGTTCTGCAAAGAGAAACAAAGCACCAAACGAGCATGCTGTTTGGTGTTGTGTCGAGATTGCGCCGACGTTGGCCAGCTGGCTGGGACGATATAGTTGTTTAATTTTGAAACGGTCACAAAACAAAAGTTTCTCCTACGGTCGGTTGTGATTGAGTGGCTTAAAAGATAAATGGTCAGCTTGTGAAAGTTTGCAGTTCGCCGTCCCCGGCGGAGTTTGATGCGCCACAGTGCGGTACAGATGCGAGGGTCGTAGATGGAACACAGTTTTGCTTAGTTTATGTTAATTAAGGTCATCATGTGTTGCTATCTCTCACTCTATTTTTTCTTTCCTTTTCTCTCAAAATCTCTCAATTTAAAAAAATTGTAGTGAAACCACACTCTAACAATAATTTATTATTTGAATTGCCATTTACATTTATATATTTATAGATAAGGAAACTAAATTCTTCGGTAAAATTTATGAGTGAAAAGAATAGACAAATACACAATTTAAAAATGATACTTCAATTTTTCAAATAATTTTTAAGTGTGAAGCAGTGTGTGTAATAAGTGTTTTAAGCAGGAATTTATGATAGAAAATAATAAATTCAATTTATTTTCTATGAGTTACTCTTGTTCTTAATTAATTAACTTGTGATTAAAAATAAATAAATTTTAACATCAATTTAAAAAAATATATTACATTTTTTAATATGAAGCCAAAATGTTGCTATTCAATTTTAGTTTACGCACCACGTTACCCACGTTTGTTTTAAAACGTTCCACTGGATGAAAAAAAGAAGTCCATAAGAAGGTGCCACCATTTGCTACGAACTACTTTTTCTCCCATTTTTCGGTACACGCCATGGTACATAATTCCTGTTGTTCATAAACGGTTTTCGCTTAACACTTTGCTCCCTCCCTTGGGAAGGTGAACCGTGATCGGTTTGAATACAAAACAAAGGAGAAACAGAAAAACCGATCGTACAGGAAAGTAAAACGAGCGTCGATAATAAATTACGGCAATTTATTTTGGCGAAACATATGTGCCATCGATGTTATTGTTTAAGCTGTTGTTTGCTCACAAATACACATCCATCCCAGTGATGGCTTAAAGGGAACAAAAAATGAGCGAAACACAACCAACCCGTTTGTTTATGTCTTGTATGTTTTTTTCCGAAACATTTTGTTTTTTTGTTTATGTATTTTGACACTCAGAGCTATCGGTTTAAAGAATCCTGGCTTTTTTTACTGACACGATAACTGAGAGCGACACATGGTAGGTTTCAAAGTGCCATGTTTGGAAACAGATTGGCTTCATGGCTTTGAATGGCCCGTGTTTGTGACAGTGGCTCCTGTCTGCCACATGAATTCGTATCAGAATTTCGATAAGAGCTATTCTTCGTCCAACATTTGTCGTCCAATATTCGTCCAGTATTCGCACTCACGTACTGATAAACTCACCCACTTGAGCACTGACGCAGCATTCATCTAGCATTCGGCCAACATTTATTTGGTATTAAGCAGTATTCATCTGGTATTGATTCTCCAGTAATGAAGGACACACATGTTCGTCTAATATTCGTATTCACGTATTTATTTGCTAATATACTTGATAACTCACACGCACGAAGGATACGATGGTTGAAGCACGTGGTGAGGATGCCCAACCTAGAGGTTCTACCAAAAGGATCCCATTACTGTGGAGATTCTCCGAAGATGTTGGCTCCCAATAATTGAGGCTTTCTCCTAATTTAAGCTTAAAAACCACTTCATGTTTTAGTTTTGTCCTTTAAATATCGTCGAGTGAACCAGCAGAAATCTTCGAGGATTTTGAACCGCTACCGTTTCGTTGAGAATTTCAATTTAAAAGTGCGATTTAAAAAAATCATCCACCATTCGTTACTCTTCTGGCATCATCTATATTATAAACCCAACCTTTCGCATAGTGCCATTTTTCTTCAATGAAAACCATTTTTCCAGCAATGTATCATATACATATTGCTGGAAATGTTTATTTTTTATCATTATATCATCTTCCATACATTGTCCATCGCCATAGTAATGTTACCATGGGTTCATGGGTTAACACTCCAACGAATGGAAAAATTCATTTGAAACCTTTACAATGTAACGGTGTTCCTCGAATATCGACACTTTGATCGTTGTTTTGACTCTTGAACACTTTGCACAATACGTTCGTTGAATATCATGATGATTGAACTCTGTTGATAGATGAAAGCATGAAAGCAGCAACGAATGTGACGATAGCATGATACAATGTGCCAATTTATTCATTGTATGACACTGTATTGTCCTTGAAATCAAGGAGCTATCACAATGCAGATCTCTATAACTTTTACCACAATCTCACTTTGGCGCGAATGATCAGTTGATCATGTGAATGGTACCGAGCGACACAGCTGGTATAGCCTCATACTTTTGTGTTTAATTAGTTTACTGAAACTTATTGATTCAACTTAGAATACAACTAATTTTATTAAAAATTTATTTTTGTAGCATATTTAAACAAGAGCTCTCTAAAGACTCTCAAAAATAGATTTTTCATGAATTGCCCAAAATTCATTTGGTACATGCCATCCGTATCAAACGAATTGCATGCCAACAGCGAAACGTTCTGCTTGATCAACACTAAAGTAATTAGAACAACCCACTAAGAAAACTTCCATGTGACGACAAGAACTCCAGAGATAACCGAAAGTGAAGCACCCACTTCGTAACATAAAGTAGTGCAACCCAAAAAAACCCAACACACGCCTCCCATACACACTAGACGTTAAGAGCTCATCGATAGCCACGTAAAGCATCATCGTGGGATGGTTTGACAAGCCCTCTAACGAGTTGGATGGTAAGCGTATGGCTATGGCCATGGTGCCTCTTTGGGTTGAAGTAATCACGTAGAGCGAAAAACGGTTGCGCTTAGGAAGACGCACTGCTAAGTATGTAAATTGCCCCATTTGCTCATTAAATGGATCACCTCGTGACGTGTTCCCTTCGGTGCTTCCGCAGCACCGTTTTGCGGTTTGCTCTCGTTCGGTCGAGAGTCCTGTCTGCTTCTGGCTGTACGTTTCACCATTTCATTAGTGTTGGTGTGTGTTTTTTTTTTAGTTTTTGCTTTCGCTCTTCAAGATGCACGGTGCTAGAGCAAAAAGTTACCCTTGACATAATGGAAATGTCACCGGTATCTTTTCTTCTGCTGGTGCTTCAGAAAGAGAAACGATCTAGGAGAGTCATTCAGATCCTTCCACTTCTGTTCGCAAGCCTAGGGAGATTTTTTTTCTTCTTTTCTTCTGTTCTGTTGATTTCTTTTTTGTTAATAAACACTTAAACTGGTGTGTCCTGGTTCACAAAAAAATAGATGTCTAGTAAATATAGGACTAACGTCTTCTTTTTTTGGCAGTTTTTCGTAACATGAAGATGATGATTGCAACTTACGATTAAACGTGCAAACTTTAACTATAACATCGATTTACAGTTGCGTACATAACAAAATTTGTGGAAAGTTTAAGGGTGTTATTAACATCTATGAATGACTTAATTGAAAAGCTCAATTTAAAAATAATGACAAAGACGTTAGATCGGTTCTATTAGATCCAATAATTCCAATGAAAACAAAAATATTTGGAGATTTCCCTCAAGTAAAAGTAACTTATATAAGCAGATTTGGATTTATGAGTAGTTTGAAATTCGACAGCCAATTCATCAAACTAGTAGCTTTTTTTCCTAACATTGAGGCATGAATTTTAAGGTTCTTATCCACAGATCAGCTTTTAGCTTTTAGCTATTTCTTGTAACGTCACACAGCAACAGCCTAACTAGAAAGATTCGTGGATAGTTTTGGTCCTTTTTCATACCTTCAAGCAGCGTTCCAGCTGGATCAACTCCACTACCATTCCATTTCGGCCAGTATGTGGGAATTGAATTATCCTTGTACTATTTTGGTGCCATTTGTCGCACGAAAGGCAACCGGCTTGGAAGGGACGGATAAGTCCTACCTGCATTATAATGCTAGTTTTTTTCTCCTAGTACTATACCATACGACGTACGAAGAAGTACCGTACGTACCGTACCGAAGAAACAGAAATGTGTTTTGGGATGAAAATATATGGAAAAACCAGCAAAAAAACACACCCAAAACAGCACAGCAAAAAAGCCATTCCATTCCATTTTATCAAAAA
This sequence comes from Anopheles rivulorum, assembly GCA_018908115.1. Classification (NCBI taxonomy): domain Eukaryota; kingdom Metazoa; phylum Arthropoda; class Insecta; order Diptera; family Culicidae; genus Anopheles; species Anopheles rivulorum. The sequence goes on along the minus strand of STHB01001528.1, from coordinate 2,079 downwards.
ACCCAACGAACGTGAAGATGCAGCTGGGCATGGTAAACCAACAGAAAAAAAGGGGGCTAAATGAAATATCCCGAATCCGGGCGATCTTTCAGACAAAGCCCACCAATCCTCGGGCCGCTAGATCTGTTCGATGATATATCGTTCTTGGCATACGAACGAGAACGAACTGAAGCAGCGTGGAGAGACAGCATACAGCAAATTCCTATACGCTCATCCGTAGTGGATGCAGCCGGCCTTTTGCGTTAACCGATTCTGGAACGGCGGAACGGGTGGCCATTTTGTCGACGGGATTTAAATGTTTTATCAGAATAAATTCGAGCAATGGATCATTTACATAATAATGGACGCTGGGAGGCGATGCCGGTACGGTCCGTGCTGGTACAGCCTACCAGACCCGTACCTACGGAGCGAACCTTCTCCGAAAAGGTTCCAGCTTTTTGGCTGGGTGTTTCAGTGAAAAAATTTGCAAGGGATATGTTTGTCTGGTTCCAATTTGTCCCTGGCTGGGGCATTTCGCTTCACAAATGGGAAAAGGACAGTTTGCAAATCTGTAAAATAGTAGATTGCAGGAAAGGAAAACAGGAGAAGAAAAAAACACATTTGGAATAGGGGCTAGTTGGCTTAAAATTAGGAACCGTAATCTCGACAGTCCAGTTGTTTGGATCTGTCGGAACATTTCTCAAGCAGACCGATGATAATTGATTAGCCAGCCGAAAGCTTCGACGGATTGAATTATTAATACTGGTGAAAGGTATGTTACTATCCATTTAAATCTCTTCGGATGTGTCCCTCATGTAAGTGTGCAACTGAGGCCATATGTAGAAGAAATTAAACTACTTTAAAGCTTTGGTCCATAATGCACAGTAACAAAATATCGATCATTGATTGCTCAGAGAGAAGACTGATTGATTTTATTAAAAACCGATTTTCATCCAAAGGGAGTCTATTTGATTCCAATTATCAGTATCTTAAGATAAATTCATATATTTATAGTAGCACTAGGAAAAAACATCATAACAATTCGGTCTGTGCTTGCTTCTCATGTGCTATATGTTTGAGTTCTGAATTCTAACTGACTAAAACCTAAGTCGAATTACTGAATAGACCGTAGACTGTTCAAGAAGTGAAGGCTGACCAGTAAGCAAAGGTATTTGCTATAAAATAAATGATTAATAATTTCATTATCATTTTAAAACTAATTTTCACATCTCAAACCCAACAACTAAAAGTAACTTCCTGCAAAATACAACGTATAATCTATCTTTCCTTATCATTATACCGAACACTTTATCTAATAGAGTTTGTACATTGTACCGACTCACAGAAGGTAAACTTTCAAGCAAATAGTTGCGGTTCACCTGAATAGCATCGGAAACATGGGCCAGATTTATACGGAACAACCAGCAAGTTAACATCCAAGAATGTTGAAGAATTTAAAAGAGATTTTCATTTAAAATAAAACGAATCTTTCGTTGCACAAACAACTGGCAAGATGCAAAACGTAAAATCGAATTTACTTTGCAAACTCTTTCAATCTGTTCTCTTTCAAGCCATCGTCAACTTCTTTCGGGTTGCGCACTTTGTCGAAAGAATTTCGTGCATCGTATGCGTATGTTTTCTTCGATTTTTTGTTAGTTCACCTGACGATGGCTGATTTCCATAACGTTACGGTTTCATATGTGCCATTTTGCAGCGAGCACGTTGTTGAGCAGGACAGCTTTCTTTTTTTTTTTGTGTGGACAGTAGAAGAAAACGATGTCCTTCTACCACTTTTCCGCTAGTAGTTTACTATCTTATCCAATCGAACTTTTCCGCTTCACTAGAATGTCTATGTGTGTGTGTGTGTGTGTGCTTTTATCCAACGTTGAAGAAGTTTGTTTGCATTCAAAAGATGAAAACACACAACAATTTGACACAGGAATACAGTAAAAAGAAAAGCAAAAGGTCCCCCATGAGCTGATCACAATATGCCTGCAAACAAACCGTGAGTGGCAATATCGAATGAGTCAAATGTTGGAGTGCTAAAAAAACAAAAGAAAACCCCGAAAACTACTGCCTGCGATGGGATGACTCCTGCCA
>STHB01001522.1:0-18344 GCA_018908115.1 Anopheles rivulorum | reverse complement strand
AGTTGCTGCTGATGTTTATCGCACCGCGAAGAGAAGAGTTTCAGTTCGTTCTCCACACGGACACGGTTAACAACCTTCAGGGAGAAACATCTGCATAATAGTTTGAACCCGCGCTCTGACTGTATCTCAATTCATTCGAATGCTCTTTTTTGTTGTTGTTTTGTAAATTGCACATTAATTTAGCAACTTTATTAGGAACCGTGCAAGTCCTAAGAAGAAGGTTAGCTTGTTTGAATTTGTGTCAATAATCTATAACAAGCATCGCTCTAGCTGCCGAGCGTGGTGTACACCATAAAAAAAAACCCCAACTTGACCATGAGCCGTCGTCAATACGGAAACAAGAACGGAATGCACATTTCACTGCCGAAAGTGTGGTTGCGCATTTTTCATTTCGTCTGCTCTAAATTTCCCTTTTTTTCTCTCTGCCAGCAGCTGCTGGACACAAGCACCAAACAAACCAATCGAGCGAGCATGCGGAAATCAATTGGAAGTTTCCTTTCGGATTCCTTTCACTGTCAGGCGCGCATCGCACAAATCGAGGACACCCATACGTGCCTTAATTTGGTCATTATTCGAATCGAATGTTTGTGCACAATATGGAGGGTAAAAAGCAAAACTAGACCATCCACATCATTTTGGTGTGCTGTTTGTTTTTTTGTTTCCCTCTCTCTCTCTCTCTCTCTCGTTTTTTGTTGAAGGTTTCATTACACCTTATGAGCATCATGGTCACACACGACGGCGTGGAAATTAGAGGAAGTTGATTTAAAAACCCCCCAAAAAAAGCCCCATTTCGTTGATTGATTTTAGCAGAAGTGAAAAGCCAAACCATTAAAGCAGCCTACGCGGCGATAGCTTTGGGCTTTTAGGTGAGAAAAATAAAATCGAGAGTAAACACACAAGTGCAAACGTGCCGTTTGCTACAATATGGACATTTTTTAAGCACAAGAAAGGGAAATATATATATGAAGAACAGCTCACGAAAGGGTGCATGTAAGTACAAGCACGGAGGAAATGTTGTTAAAAATGTATGAAGGGCAAGTGAAAGATCGAAAACAGAGAGGAAACTGTACGAAGTATTGCAAGCACTGCAGGCTGGCAAAACCGAACCGAACCAGACGGCTGAGTCTTCAAAACGCGCAACAAAACGCGCTAAACGCTGTGCCCTTCGGCGAGGTGATTGAAAGATTCTTGTGAAGTGTAAGTGGAATGGAATTTCGCTTCTATCCACCTAGTGCAACCGTCGGCATTGATCTTTTCTACGATCGAAACAATTTTGTTGTAGAGTTGGAAGTTGTTTTTCTTTTTTAATTTGAATAATTTTGTTTCAAATTGAACTTAACATTGTGAAAAGAAATTTGACACAAGAACAAGCTTTTAAAAAGCATTAGACAACATTGGCACACGACGCAGCGATCGTACGTACGCACACAAGAGTAAAGCGATATGTTCCACCACGTTCGTGTGCTGTTTTTGCTTTCTCTCCCGTACGAAATTCTGTTCGCCCGAAGCGGTCCTCCTGCTGCCGTGTAAAAAGAAAAGAGGGAAGGCCATCGTCAGCGTCTCGGAAGGATCGCTTCGTAACCTGCGCGCATCGCATAGTTGGAATATTTTAACATTTTTACTCCTCACCAGCAGCTCGGAGCTGATGGCAGATGAACAGCAACAACAAGGAGTAAAAAAAAAAACGAAAAAAGAATAAAATAAAATAACCTGACCCCTCGGGGGCTGGGAAGCGAACCCGTCGACAGTGGGCTTGGCACCGGGCATTAAGAAGATATTCTTCGAGGGTAGTGTATCTGTTTTGTCCCTCGTTTTTTTTTAACGCCATACGCTTCCCGATCGACAGCAGCGGCTTGGGGTTGGCCTTTGCAACGTCTCGAACGGTTTCGCACGGTCCAAGACGCGTCTTCACACGCAGCTGCCAAACGGTTTCAGACGGTCGATGTCTTCAACCTGACTGGTAGAACTATCTCTAAACACCGCCAACACCAGCCCTTCTGAATGCGATTTTTGTTTCTTCCTTTTTTTTTGTGTGCTTTTACTTTTTACTTGCTTTTGTTCAATTTATGCTCATCGTAAAGCCAAAAATTATTTTAATGATTTTTTAGAATGCAACGAACTGCCCCGCCGAAATGCGAACGATTTCATTCCAACAAATTAGTCTAATTTTATGATTTTTATGCTTTTCGCTTTGACAAAGTTTAAATTCGTTTGCCCCGAGGGCTCGAGCTGGCTGAAGCGTGGTAAAGAAGCAGAAACATTAGCAGACGGACGAAAATGCCTTCCAAACAAACAGAAAGCCATCAAAATCCATCGACAAGCGAAACGGCAAACACGCAAATCTCTGTCCGCAGTGCAGCACGACTAATGATCGTTTGAAATAATGACTCATGTCTCAACAAAGTAGCAGGTCCAGGGGCATGTTTCGACAAAAGAATACAAAAAAAAAAGGTTTACTTTACTCTTCTGCACTGATGCAACCCAATTTTGTAGCCCGTAATGGCTGCGTAAGACGCTGCCAAAACACGCACCGACCGACCGATTGATCGATTTAAATGCGAGTTTGATTATTGTTGATGAGAGGGCTTCGGAACGGTAATATTTATAGCGAACTTTATCCACTGCTTCCGATCGCTGCCGATGCTAGCCTTCTTTTGCCGATGAGACGATTTGCAGCGAATTACACCAAACAGAAACGGTTGTGATCAAGCGAGCGATTGCTGTTAAAATTCGATCGAAACTGTTCGGTACAGTTAGCATTTTAATTGGAAGTTTAAGCGCAGATCTTCACGATGATTGATTTGCTGAGTGAGCTTTATTGCTACAGCGGTGCAGAAGGCTGTGTTTTCGTATTGTTTGCTATTCCACGAAGGCAACCGCTCATGCCCGAAGAAAAACTCTATTTTGCTTTTGCCAAGATCATAATAATTAAGCATTGCCTTTTATAAAGCGAAAAGATCACAACATTTGCAATAAATAACATTAACGTAAATGTTTAGAATAAATTACGAAGGTACATGAAAACAAAACCCCTTCACATAAAGCTAATTACTATGGCGAACACAAACCACGAAGGAGAAAGAACAAATTGCACAGAATTTATTAACGCCTTTAACCAGCATTTTTTTTTTCTTCTTCTGGCAGTACAATGTACAGTGGACTGCCGAAAATCATTAACTCTTCGCGCATTGCTTTCAGCGCGGTACGAGCGAAAGCACCCTATCGCAAAACCTTCACCTTCTCTAACGCAAACTCAATCGCAAACCCTTCAAACGCTTCCAGCCACTAGAACAACGGCGAGCGAAGCGTTTAAAAGCTAATAAACATAAATTACGTTTGTGGTACATTAAGCACCGCGAATTGACAGGCCCGCAGCATCGCGCTACCGTTTTTACGCGCCTGCCACCTCCCCAAAAAAATCCTCCACAGCCGAAAAGCAGTGGATCGGCTTTGGCAAATTTTGACAAACAGAAGGAAACAGAACAAAAAAAAAACACGCCCAAGGGAATGGGAAGGTACCATGGTTCGGTTGCTTGGTTGACCGTGGAATGCGCACCAGGTTTGCGGTGGCCACCGGCCGACCAGCTGGGGCATCGAACTGACAGCGTTATTTGCCAGCAGGCTGGCTGCGTACGGGAGTTGAAGTGCTGAAGTGGATTGACTGTTTTCCAACCGAATTCCAGCGAAACTCATCGCCCGTTCCCCGGAGCGGTCGTATGCCAGGGCATGTTTGTGTGCGTGCATGCGTGCTTGTGTGTGTGTGTGTGGACGGGCGATGCGCACATAATAATAACAATAAAGCGAGAAAGACACACAAAATAAGCGCAACATAAAAATAATCATCAGTCGTTTCAGTGACGGCGTTTTCGTAAAGTTTTCGCTCATGCCCTGATACTGCTGCTGCTGCGTTAAAGTGCGTCGCTTTTCGTCCGTGTGTACCGACCCTAAGCCCTTTTCCCTTCACGCTCCCCCCCCCCCCCCCCCTCTCGATCATCGCCTCCTCCCCCCCTCCTTCCGTTGGAATCAAGCGCAAATGATTAATGGCTCCGATAAAGCGCACAAGAAGCAATGATCTTTCGATTCTTTGCTCCGCTTTAGCAAACCGCTCGGTCGCGATCGCTGGTTGTTTCTTTTTTTTTTGTTTTGTTGTTTCGTCGTAACTTTAAGCCCGAACCGTTCTGTCCTGGTTGGGGGCAGGATTTTAGCCTGCCCAAATGGAAGGCGAAACGGTACGCCAACGGTGCAACTGGCCGCGTCCTAAAAATGTTTTGCCGATTTTTGCCACTTTACTGCCAGTTTGCCTGCTTCGTTTCGTCCAAATGAGGCCGAGTGTGAATGCAATTTGCAGTCACATTGTTTGGGCTTGGGCCAGGCATTTGGAAAGGTTACGTTAGAAGCTAGAGCTTGGAATGCACCTAGGGAGGAAGAAGGGAGGGGGGGGGGGGGAGGTCAGCACAGGGAGCGTACGGAAGGCAGGAAGTAGATAAAGGAAAAGGACTGAAGCAGTAAAAGAAATGCGTTGGCCATGATGCATTTTCGTACCGCTGGCACCGTAACAAATGTTTGCATCCGTGACCGTGTCCGTGCGCGATTTGTGCCGAACTCCTGAAGGTATGCAACCCCCCAACACAGCACCAGCTAAAAGCGGTTACCAACGATTCGTGGTGGGAAGGAGTTGCGATTTGGCATGACCTACTCAATAATTAAGGTCAAGCAATTTAACGAAAGATACGAAGAAAAGGTAGAAGCACTGTGGACGTTACACGAGTACATCCCGGACCGTCACGAATTCAGCCTCCATCCGGTTGGACAAGGAGACAAAATATTACAACCACATTACAGACCGCTCCGACGGTTTTCACACTTTTTGCGCGATGGGTCAAGGTTAGGAGACCACCGAATTTGAGGTCATTTAAAAGGGCCCTGATTGTCGCCACCGTGCGTACAGATTTGGCAGGAATTCACCCGATCACCGCACAAAGGCGCAAAGCTGTACGACGAATCGCATGGAAGGTAAGAGATGAGGCACCGAAAAGTAGTCAGCACAAATACCTGTCAGCGTAGTGAAGGAAATTTATATCCCAATAACACGGTGCAGTTCCCGGTGGAGTGAAGCAGGCAAGTCACATAGAGGAGAGCGAGAGAGCGCAAAAAAAAGCGACATCGAAATAAATCTTGACTGGCTCCTGCCGTGCTGTAGTACCACGCAGCACGATCGGCTGAACGGAACGACCTAAATTCGTAATCTTGCCGGGGAGTTGTAAATGAAGAAAGCGTTGTAGATGCGATGGGAGAGGGCATGGGAAAACACCGGGGGTGTCGAGACCGGGTGGGACATGTCCCTTCACACAAATACGCACACCGACCGGGTTCCGACACACGGCAAAGGGATTGAATTGAGCTGCCCCCATCATTGGCATCGGTGGCGTTGACTTTAGACATTCGTCAGCGAAAATATTTCTATTCCCCATCCGTACGCGTATGTGTGTGTGTCTTTCTTCTACTTCTTCCTTTTTATGAGAGTTCCAACGCAACGGAAGAGAAGATCCCGCAGGCAGACGACGCCCGAGGGCATGAAACAAGTTTTCCGACGCTACCACACTCGCACACTCGCAATATCCCGACGACCCTGCGCCATCGCTTTCGGTGCTTTCTTCGATCGCCCAGCCAGAGGAAGGCATCTGTGCCACACAGACACAGGGCGCCTACTGTGGGTGAGTGTTTAAGGTTCGATTTACCGAAGAGGTTTCCCCCCCGCATTAAATGGCGCGAACGAAAACGGTGAACACGAGACGGCGAGAATTCGTTGAGTGAAGCTCAACTCCACTCCATGGTCGAATGTCGCCAATGGGTACAGGCGAAGCAGCGAGGCTTAGAAGATCACAAAGTACCTCGCTTGTAGACTGAGCAGACGGGCTGCGCTAAAACACTCACTGGATGGTACGTAGCTTGAAGAAGGCAGCTATTTCTATAAATCGTTCGTTGGAGGCTTTGCAGCCTTCAATCTTTGTATTGACGCGGCAGTAGTGTAGGTTTGCGAATTAAGATGACTTTCTATGTGCACCGGCGACAGACTCTACGACGCGTCGCAAACCTGCAACCTGTGGTGTCGGTTAGAGAGGGAGTTCCCAACTGATGGGAACTTAAGCCATAAGGAGCTCCACGTAAGAAGAGCAGAACTAACCTCTAAATCCATATAACTATTGGAGATGCAGTCCAGAGTAGGCTGGTGTCAAATACTCCGAAGAACCTAGTATTAAGTTCAAGTTGCATTATTGGAGCTGAATATCTTAAGCACTTCCTGGAGACAATAACAATCCTCCCCAAATGCTTTTGTGGCATTGGGGAATAGGTTCAGCCAGCCATCAAAAGTCATTGTACTCAAGGAATTACACGAGAGTTATCATGCAAACTGCATCTCTGAAGCTGTTCCCAATTGTCAACTAATTCTTTAACAGAATTTGAAGGTTTTGAAATTCCCGACATAATATGGCATTCCATTAGAATGGAAGGAAGCACAAACTCAACATCTGGTTGTTTTAAAATGTATTTTAAAGAACAAACAATAAGAAAAAAATGTGCGCAAAGAAGGCTCATTAAATCGATTATGTTCCATTCCATTCGCACCATAACGTTGGCACTTTGATTAACTGACCTTTTCGGAAGGTACTGTGTGTATATGTACGCCGTTATGGTAGCATCCTACCACCTACTGCTGCTGGAATCTTCCCTTTAAGCACGGTGCGGTGCGAAAAGCAAAACATTGTTTCGGAATAAATATCATAAATTAAGCCATCGCACGCGCGCGCGCACTCACGGGCGATCGTCTTCGTGGTGTGCCATTGCCTGGTGGACAAGTCTGGTTTTCTCTGTGCAGTGCATGGAAGGAAAGTCCAGAAGCCCAATCCGGCGGGTGCAAAACCAACTCGCGTGTCCGCCATTTTAGAGATCGGTTGCCGAAAACAAAACACAAAAACCACCAACAACACTACTTTCGTGAAGGAAGTGTGCTGTGACAGCCACATAATGGTCACTCGTCAGTAGTCGGTAAAGCTGGGTATTTGCGAATGCCAACGGGGTGTCTTGGCCCGCTATCGATAAATGATGATGCGGTGGAGGATAGCCGTGTGCCCTACTGCGAACGTAGCACGAAATCCCCAATGTTCTCGCCCCGGGAGTGGATCACCAAGCGGGTGCACTCTGGTGGAGTTCCCGAACAATTGTGCCAGCACGTGTCCAGCGCGTATATGTAACGCGACCTCTTCCTACCAACACCGAATAAATCCCTCCGGTGCGATAAGGTTAGGTAAGGTAAGGTTCGCTGCGGCACGGCTTGCCACCAGATGCAGATGGTTGTACCCGAATTGCTCCCGTAATTGGACGTTCGGGGTGATTGGGCTTTCCCCCCCCCCCCCCCCTTCCACCCCAAAACCCCCAATCGGGTTTTGGGTGCAGATTTATTCCACGAATCCAAACGGTTGCCATTTTTGGAGTTCATGACCAGGCGCGGACCAATGACGTAGAGAGCGAGAGCGACGCACAACTCGCTTTTCGAAGGTGCCAGCAGCAGCGTCGATGTTGGAAGCGTTGTTGTACATTGCCATCCGCCCAGTTCGGTGCTCCCTGTACAGCCATGCATGCAGATGAACAATCACCACCACCAGCCACCAAAAGGGAAGATCTGTATGCTCGGTCTTTGCGCACAGGAGTTGAAACCTTACACACCACAGGGCCACCCTAAGCCACCGCAAGAGTGAAGGGCGAACGGCGCGTTCGCCAATATACAGTTATTCTTACGGGAAATGTAATGAAAGAGAAATTCGATAAAAGAAGGCATGACCGTTTCGGAATTTACATTATTTGCTGCTGCTGCTGCTGCTGAGCGATGTACTCTGCGATGGTGCGGACGGTGATTTGTGGTGCTTCTGTGCCTGTTTGCCATACGTTTTAAGGTGCTGCACAATGGAGCGCTCCTGACGAGCCGAGCTGCATTCAGCGCGAAACCGCGACACAACGACGCGTACGAAGCGTACGCCAGGCTTATGGCAAGGCTTCACGGCCTGGACATCCCGGTGGATGCAATCGTCGTTTCGTGCGTGTGTGTGTGTGTGGGAGATGTTTCATTTTCGGCCACAAATTCTTACCATTTTCGGGTCGCGATGGGTATAGTGCGAGCGCGCGCGCGCGCACGGCCCATCGAGGTTTTTGGCCGATTTTTGTGGTCCATTATTTATGGTTGCATGACCCATGTCCATATAGCGGACAGTGTATCATTTGCTGCAAACGAGCAAGTTAGCACCGGGCAGTAAACATTTGATTTTTATGATGCCCAGTGTCATAATGCCATAAGCAGCGACAGTACAATCGGACAGTTCGTTACTGTATCAGCTGCAGCAGCAAAAAGGTTGGATTGTCCTCAACGGAACAGATCTCAACCGGTTGTGATTGGGACACGTGAACAAAATAAAAAGCCGTTTAAGTAGCACCCGTTCCAGGAATGTAAATCCAAGCTTCTACTTCTGGCCATACAAAAATAAAACAATTCTAAACTCCATACTCACATCACAACAGAGGGAAGGTCATTCGATAAGCTAATTGGTTAATAGTTCTATCGGAGCGTAATCGGCTTTTTAGATAGAAACACACGCCACCGTGCCTGTGGTACGAGTTGCCCAATAGGGGGTATCGTATCGGGCCTAGCAGCTTTTAAAGTGCTTTTTACCTAGAATTGTGGATGAATGGGTTGGCTAGCTGCATGCGCACTCCCCGGCGCACGGTAGCACGAGTCGGTGCGTGGGAGCAACACAGGATTGCGACTTTAGACGTGCGGAGGATATTGTTTCTGTACAGTCCATTGATATTGGAAGGACGTGAAGGGCGACCAGAACTGAAGCGACTTGGCGCATTCGTTCGATTGCCATCACATATTTGCACCGAGTCATGGTTCTTAATTGTGCGCAACGGAAAAACGGTACCTTTTCGGTACCGTAATATCTCCCAGGCCAGTTGTCGTCCTGTCTGAAACACCCAGCGGAGACACCGTTGCGACACGATTGCAATGTCCAAACAGCAAAAAAAGGTTTTTCAAAAATTCAAACAAACATGATTTGGTACGGGAGACTCCAAAAAAACTACCCTCCATCCTAAATAAGAAGAAAAGGTTCCTTCATAAAGCCTCTCCTGACAGGCTCATAACGCCGATGGTCGATTGACGAATCACGTCTGCCTGTCTGAATACGCGTCGACCCGCTCGCCCGGATGACTGCTACAAATTGCTGAACGCATAAAAGACAAGGCTGCTACGCTACTGCTGCCCGGAGCTCGGCATGCAATAATGAATACGCTTCAAGAGGCTCTCCAGTGCTCAGTTTGGGCTCGGGTTTCGTGTGGGCAAGTGTTTCGCGTTCTTTTACTTTCATTACAAGCAGGGTAACCGGGGGACCCAGTCGCTTTTGTTCTTAAGACATCGGAAGGCAGGCGAACAACGGTTCGGTTAATAATTACGGTCAATAAATTATTAAAGTGATTGTGTCCAATTTTGGACACACTCTTTTGTTACAGGGCGCAAGCGTCCCTGCTGTCCGCAAGCTCTGGTATACTCACCACAGCAAACCCGTCACATTTGTGAACGTTACGGCCGGTTCCGACTTTATATGGGCTCGTCTCGGCAGGGAACGAACCGCAAACGTGCCGTCATTCAAAACAATCCGTGCAAAGTGGTTCTGAGTTCCCATTGCGGGAAGATGGGCATCTCGGGCCCCTGTTTGGGCGAATTAAGAGACGATCGAGAATGGGTTCGCCACCCCATACTATTGGTGGCGATACGGCCAAACTTCCCGATCCCGTAAAGAAGGTGATATGCAATCTTCATAATTATTTACGACCGACCGGTTGTAATTGCATTGCGTATCGCTTACCATCCCGGATGTGATTTGTGCGCAAAGATTGCGGAACATTTCACTTTCCAAATATTGTGTAATCACGCACAGGCTTTAGGATCACCCATCCACCCATGTTTCGGCATGGATTTGAATATCCGACTCGATGCAGTGGCGATCGGTCAACTGGAAACGTGGACCTACGCCTGACTGACCCACTTCTGCGTGGGTTTTTTTTCCTAGCAAGAGCTAGCGGTATCACGCAACGTCGATGATAGGCAATGTCGGGATCCCCAAGATTGGCCCATTAATGCAACGCTAATTAAATACCACGCCCGGGTTTATTTTTTGCTTCAATCCGCATGGAAAACGTAGTACGTAAGATCCCTGAATGGAGGAACGATTCTTCCAGCTTCAAGTCGCAGAAGGTATAGAATTAATTTTCCCGAGCAACAGCTCCACGGAGCTCGATTCTTCGGGCGACTTTGCCTTTGAAGTAAACCAACCCGGATATGCCGAAGACTCCCCGTGGACGCACCTGGGGAAGACTTACAAGATCTTGGCGAGAGTGTCGACTATTATTTACCCGAGCGAGACAGTTATGTTAGTGCACCGTCCTCCCATTGTGTGTGCGCACTGTGACCGCTGGTCATGGAGTCTGCGATTCCCGCAGGCATTGGATCTCCCCGGCACACGGGATGCATAATTGCCATACTAGAGGTGCAGCTGGTAATGCATGGACATGCTCGTTACCATTGCCGTATCTATCTTTAATACCCAATTCTAGAATGCATCGTGTCGAAGGGACGGACACGGCCATTCCCATCGCTAAGTACACACCATTGGGGGGAGGGCAGAAAAAACAATAGCCAGCGCCAATGGGAACGCGATAATGTAGGCCGAGGCGAGAGAGGTTTAATTATTTGCTATTCCCAGTACATCCGGAGTGGCCTTGTAACAAGTAGCAGAACATTTGCACATTGCAAGGGCCTTTGTAATACCCACAGGATATAAGCCAATAGTACGAAACAATAAGCCGGGCATGACCTAGCACGTCCAGAACGAAATTTGTTGGTCATTATCAAACGCCGTAAACATTTTGTGTTCTCCAGTTTCATTAGACAATGCGCTGTATCTGCCGACTTTCCCGGGACAGTTCCGTAAATTTATATTTGCCCCTTCAAATCACTATCAACCGCTAATGCACCATTAGCTGGCCCGGGTCAATACACCCAGCCACCATAAATAGTATCGCCCCCAAATGGCAGGCCAAGAAATCGCCATGAAGTACGTGGTTCTGTGGCTGGTGTAATGGAGAAAAATTGTTATCATCAGCGCAGCAGATAGCAAATGGTAAGGAGTTTCGGTGTACTTGCTGTTGTTGTTGCTGTTGTTTGTGTCCCTCCCACTCAGTGACACCCACACAGTGTTTCGTGGCCAAAGCTGGTACGGTGGTGCGCACGGTCAATGTACCATCCGGTAAGCAACTTTATGGGCAAGGCGCTCCTGATAGCTCCGGGACCGCGTCGTTCCATACTGGAGAGCATGAATAATCGGACGCAGCGCTTGATGTGCAATGTTTCTTCACAAACACTTTCCCTGCCCACCCATCCACCCGGGTCACTTTTCCTCCGCAGTTCACTCACCTCCTTAAGCAAGCGGGGATCTTTTGTTTACTTGTTCGATATTTTTCACTCGGACGAGAATGTACCTCTAGCGGCCCTTTTTTCTCCCGGCCGCGAAGGTTGCATCTTTGGGGTCTTCCTTTTGGGAGGCAAAGGGTCTTTGACAAGATGGCGGTTAAAGTACGGGCTCGAGCCGTTTCGAGCAAACAACCGACCGGACGATGCTCGAACGCGCGTTGGTAAGACAAAGCGCACTGGCGGTTGGGACACCTGGGGTCTCAGCACTGGAAGCAAGAAGACGGCCCAAACGACCGGACGGATTATGGTGGCACGTTGTAACCCACCCATCCAGAAGACACGCGGGTTGGAAGTTTGTTTTAACCGCCAGACTGGTATCGTTTTTCCACTTCAGTGAAGTCTCCAGAGCGCGCGCGCTCGCGATCTCTGCGACGTGCAGGCTTGTTGGGCCCGTCAGATGTGCCGTGCCGTCGTCAGAAATCGAACTGCACTTTGTTTGGTTATCGCACTTTCCAACCCCAGTGCAGTGCGGGGTTTTGGTTAAGGGGAACATCGCTTCGGACGCATCTTTATTGGTCCACAATGTCTGGTAGCATCATCGACTGGTAGGCAAGAGACCGCAAGAAGTGCTCGCAGACGCCGAAAAAGGGCCGAGAGCGTCGGTACGCCGCAGCTAGATGGGACGAATTTACGAACTTACCAACCGACCCCGGTAGGTACCGAAACCGGCGTACGCCAATTTTTCGCTCGTTTCTCCCCGAGGGGTACCGGTTGCTGGAAGGTTTGGCCATCTATGGCACATCGCGTACATCATCTTCATCACCATTTCCGTTTGCCATTCAGGTTGAAAGCGAGCCCCCGGTTAAAACCTCCCCACCTTCTTCGAGAGGGGATTTTGTTGGTGTGTTTGCGAGTACTTTTGCTTTTTGCGCTTTTGCGTACTTTTGCTCTGGTTGCTTTGATGTGCGCTGTAAACAGTTTTTCGTGCTGACAGCATGTCTCGTGTTTCTGTGTGTGTTTTTTTTACCCCACATTACTTGATATGGTTATGGCAACAAACGCTGTATTGCACATCTTCCCCAAAAAAAAAACACACATACACAGCTAATGCGTTGTATAATGTGCACCCCAATCGTGCAGAATGTCCTCCAGCATGATCCTCAGTAATGATTGAAAAATTTGGAGAAAAAATCCTCAAAAATTTTGTTCCATTCGTGGCTTATCCCCCTGGAAACAAGGAACTCCATTTATTCGGGCAACATATCGGCATATTTTGTTGCACCAATTTGGCGTCCGTCCCACACGTTTGCTCCAATATTTACCGATAATATTGTCACAGATTACGCCCGTAATTAACGGACCCGTCCGCATCTGTAGGTAGCATTTCGCCCCCGGTCGCACAAGACTTAATTAAACTCCCTTTTCATTAATAAATTTGTCTCATTGCCCCTGCCAACGTTTTGCGATGTTATTGGAGCTTGTTTTTGCTTACAACGTCGTTCGCTTCAAACGGACGGAGCAGCGTGCGTGGGCGCGTGGACACAACGGATGAGATCTTGGAATGGAACCCGCTCCGTTCTAATGAGATAATCATTAGCTTCCCTGTAGCATCTTGAAGAGAAGGAGAGAGAGAAAGAAAGAAAAGGAGAGAGAGAGACAGAGAGAGAAAGAGAGAGAAAGGCCATCGTTGCAAGGGATGTAGCTGACCGACCTCCCGGAAGGAGTTTAATGAGTTCAAAGGCTTTAGTAGTTTAGCCGGGACACACTTCGGGTTCTGCACTCCTACGGCCCAAGGAATAAGTTCACGTGGGTGTTCCGACCCGATCATCCGATTCAATCCAACTCCCCCCCCGTGGTGGGGATGGTGGGATGATAGTGACTTTCGCTTCGCTCCATTTGTCAAAATTACTGACAGCTCGAGATGTAATGCAGCGAAACCTAGTAAAACCCGATGATATCTTTAGGACGTTTAGGCGAATGTGTGAATGACGAATGTAGGATTTCAATTTTGCTTCAAGCTGGGGTGGATCGATATGCAAATCAACTTTGCGCACTAGCTTTGACATGTTGCCGTTGGAAAATGCTTCCCGGTTCGCGAAATGGCCATTTGCCCCCGTTTTGTGTCATCCCGGTGGAGCTGGGGAGAGTTCCGTTGCTATTTGGTCCGCATCCCATCGCAAAGCAGCTGGGCTGGTTGTCCGGTGTAACGGGATACTGGCACCAGGTTTCTCACCAGCAATCGAAAGTTTAGCACCCAGCCATAAAGCTATAAAAAGTAGAAAGTGCCGATAGTGCCGGGGCTTCAGGATTCGAATAAAAAAAAAAAAAACAAAACAACCGCAAAAATGTACCACTTTCCTTTCGGCATGTCAGTAGTTGGCAATGTTTCGTCTGGTGCTAGTATACTTGAGGGGCTATTCAATCATGCTCCAATGCAGGAAGTAAAATTTATTACAAAAATAATATAAAATTATAGGACGAGCTATCCAGCCCGACTCGAACTATAGCATTTATTCGGCCTGATATAGATCAAACTACTGGTTCTCCTGTTTATAGACAACTCTGTGTCGATCTTTGAGCTAAAGCGAAGATAAATCGATCCACCCATCCACTACCTAAGCGATCTGTCAAGTGAGATCCGTTGCTATAAACAGTGCACTAAGCCATTGCAAATCACTCAGCAATCGTGTACCGATAAGGCGCCGACCTCCTCAAACGGACAACATGGCTACCGATGGCGCTCACTAATCGCTCAGGTGTACCGGCACTGTTCCGTACAAAAGTGCGCGTTGTACTTTCACTGCCATTGCCATTATCCGGCATGTAGACGAGGAAAAAGGGAAAAAATGGAGAAAAGAGTGGAGCTACCAAACACATCAACTAGCTGTCGGTACGGCCTCACTATATCACAACGAACCGCCAGAAGGGGGAAAAAAAAGCCACAACCACATTAGCGAACGGCTAATAACGGCACCGATGGACGGGTTTTGGCTGGCTGCTCTACATATTTGGTAGCCACCAGCTTCTACAGACACTACAGCTAATGGGTGCCTCACTGAGTGGGCTTACTTTTACTTTTGTTGTTGTTGTTGTGTGTTACAACCAACACCTTTAGCTCTCAAAACGACCGGAACCGGCACGGTGAAGAAGCAGCAGCGAAAAGTGTGTTCGGTGTACTTAGTGGCACTAAAACTTAAAACACATTACTTAAAGTTAAAGGTAAAGCTCTTATATTACCTATCTGCGAGGTAACAAAAAACTCTTACGTCTATGCGCAAATAAATAAATGTGCCTCACGCAGAAATGGTTACAATCGCGAGCGAAGGGAGATACAGGCGCCATGAATCAAACGTCATAGAGGTAGACATCGGTCGGCTCATATTTGCAACCCGGCACGGCAAAAGTTGGACGCAATTTGTTCTGACACCACGCCAGCAGCCTCCCATTCCCGGGCGGATGCGCAACATAGCGAGCGTGCATGTAAATTTTCACAATTTATCACTCCCGTCAGAACTACTGGTATCGTCATGTAGCAGTCTGCGCATGTTATGTTTCTTCCCTAGCTTCCCCACCCACAGGGCACTCTCCCTTCCTCCCTTTCTCTCACTCTCTCTCTCTCTCTCTCTCTCTCTCTCGTTCTGTTCCATCCTTCAGGTCCATACCGAGCAGACGGACGGACGGACGGACGGATGGACATTTGTGCTGTGCAAATACAACTCACTTAAGCGCAAGAACTTAAACTGGTATTTATCATAGAAGAAAACACAACCTTCCCACCACCCTCAACTGCTCCTCCGTCCCAACCACCCCCTCTGGGGTTGACTTTTAGCTTTACCCGTTGTCCCGCTGCTTAATGTAACTAGCCGCGGGAACCCCATAATATAGCATTTTATGTGGACTGGTTCTAGTCCAATTCGCCGTTCACCGTTTGTTTTTTTGCCCATTTGGCAAGGTTTTTTATTCTCCTTTTCTCGCTCTCTCTTTCTCTCTCTTTGTAGAACGCGTCAGAACGATCATTATGCACCGGACACGGCAATAGTTGCACGATGCACATTCCCATACCATTCTTCGGTGGGCCGTAATGTTTGAGCAGACTAGCGAAACCGCCAGGCGCCCGGCTTATAATTTCGTAAGCAAAATAGAAGGCCCTCTTCGCACAATCCACCGTGGCTGTGGGACACACCACGGTTGGGCGATGCAAAATTTACATACACCGATCGTGAGTGACGGACGGTCGAAACTGACTTCCTGATGCAAACGCGGTTCTGTTGGGCGTTGTTTGCTTTTTGTTGCACACTTTCCACACAGCCAGACTTTTAAGGCTCAGTTAGTTGGGTCGAATGATGCGCGCTGCCTGTATATCTGATAAAATGTAGCATTTGCTGCCAGTCTGCGTCTGTGTATGCAGCGTACCATAATTAAAAAGAGATTAAAATCTATTTCTACTCCTCACCCGACACTCGCTGGCGCACTTGCGATTTTGGTGCACTGCGGAACGATGATGCATGGTTTTCGGTTTGTGTTTTTATGTGTATCCGGTGCTGCTACACAGACATCTTTTTCCAAGAAACCCCCGTACAAAAACTGAGAACTAACTCAGTGAGTTCAACGCTTTGGCAAAGAGCGACTGTGGCGAACACTGACATTCCATTTCCCCGACTGAACGTTGGAAAACTGGGAAAGCATAAGAAATAGAAACACTGCTACAAAAGCTTCTCGAAACCCAAACAAGCAAGACCTGATTAGGAACGCCGACAGCAAACCAATAAAACCCCCACCAAACTTGTCCATTAGAGTGTTGTCCCCTTCACGCTACACACTTCATCCCCCACAGTTCATCCCCCGGGGCAGCAAGATGTTAAAGATTTGATTTTCTTAATTTTTTATTATTATCATAAACGCCACTCAACTCGGCGGCGGCTGAGGCCGAGCCACCGAAAACGGTTCGAAGATCGATCGCCACGATCGTACCGGATTGATTCGAACCGTACAGATCGATGCAGTTTTATTGATGTGCAGGCAGGGACAGCAAAAGGCACAGGAAACCTTTTTGGTGAAACGTGCCCATCTTGTCTGCGGATCACATACAGCTCACGGTGAACGCATTGGATCGCAATCGAACGATCGTCTACGGCCACGAGAGATATATATATATATGGCACATCGAACCACTCACATCACTCACGCAATAATCCGCCACGGATAGCTCGGGCGCGCGCTCTCTACACAAACGTCACTTCCGCCAGCGAGCTCTTAAAGATTAATTCATCATGATAAACATTCTTTCGTGTCGCTCTCGCTCTCTCCATAGACCGGTGGAATGGTTTCACCGTGCAGCCCAAGCAAACCGTCTACTCAAGCTTTACGCATCCTAAACGCAAGCTCAAACACGACCTGATTGGACCGTTTTGTGCGCTAGGGCTATAGGGCTTGGAACTACTCCGATTCGATCCGCAAGGGCGATAATCTTGTGTGCGTGCACGGGACGGATTTTGCCAACGGCAAGTAATTAAGCACATGCAGACAGGAGACCCCATCTAGTAGAGACCGGCTCTGGTGCGTTTCGCAGCGAGCGACACAAGCGAGAGACACATTTTCGCAGCGTGGATGAAAAAGGAACCAAAGTCGAACGATCGCATCGGCTCACATTTGATTTATCAATCACAGCATCGTTGCGATGGCAGGGGATGCGAATTGAAATATCACATGCTGCCCGGTTGAAGAATGCCGAGCATTCGCATAGTTGCATCCAGCCGTCCGCGGTCCGCCCGGTCGATCAGCAGTCGAACTCGATTATGTGTACGTTACGCTTCTCGTTTCGCCGTTGCGATGGATCAGTCTTTGACTTGGTTCTTTTTTTTTGTTGAATTGTTTGCTCTTCCTCTTCGCAAACGAGTGAGCAACAAGACCAAACAAACAAAAAAAAAACTAACAACTGTGGCAACTGTCTTCCGTAAAGACGTGGTTGCGTCTTCACCAAGCTTCTGCAGAGCGTTTCTGCTGTTCGCTGTCTGCCCACTGTTCGCTGTTTTCCGCTTCCGATATGCGCTGGAGTTGGATTAAAATGAGGGTCGTGAGGGAGTTATGCGAATCGATAAAGGAAGTACAGACAAAAAAAGCAAGGCGAACAACGCACATTCCGATCGTGCACTAAAGGAACGATTGCGTAGGAGACAGTACAGCAGTTGGCGGTTTAGTTAAAGGGATGGTAGAAAGCTATTAACATATCCAATGTGTTGTTCGATATTGAAGAAATTTTGCTTTTTCGTTAAAAACACATAAATTCACATCAAATTAAACAGTGTTCCTTTGTAGCATCATGCCGTAGCGGCGTGTAAATTGAAACCACCTTCCTTTCTTTTAATAGGATGTCATCTTATCTCGTAAGCGGGATTAGTTGTTCAAGTTGGATGATGAATGGCTCGATAGAATGGGGGAATATTTAAATAAACCTCTCTCTCTCTCTCCCTCTCTCCCGGAAATACACACAGCCAAATGTACAATGTAAGTTCATGATTTTCCGATCCGACAGAATTTGACCGTAAATCATACACAAAGCACTCAGTTTCGGACCTATGGGCAGCGGATAGCTCTAAAAAGCCCATCTATCAAGATCGCCTATTAATGAGTTAGGATCATAAAGGGGATTATAGCTGCTTACCGTCCGCACACACACACATTCGGGCACACACATAACCGTGAGAGGGCATTAAACATTCAGTTAGCACCCCCGCTAACGGCTGTACCATGTGGCGATCCGATCTTCCTTAAAGCGTTTTCATTTCATTCTTTGCCATTGCTTGGCTGTTTACAGCACGAAGAT
>STHB01001498.1:0-18374 GCA_018908115.1 Anopheles rivulorum | reverse complement strand
GTGAGCTTTTCGGTGTCATCTATAGAGGGAGGCATAGAGACAAATGGAAATTGTCTTGCATGTATAAATAAACTTTGCCAGTCTATTGTTTAGCTACACATTGACGTATGATGCTATCAAGCCATGAGGCATGAACGTGATTATCATCAGCAATAACCATTTTCGTTAAAATCTTTTTTATGTATGATTAAATTAGCTACACAAAAATTAATTTATACTGTAGGAACTAGTGATGGGCACAGTGATTTAGAATGATTGAATGAACTAAATGTTAGCAGAGAGTGAATTAATTCAAATCTCTGTGAAGAGTTTTTATAACTCTTCTTTGATTTAAATCATTCATGAGTTATTTAACTCATGAGTGAGTTGGTTTGTGATTTAATTCTTCGCTGCAATCTTTAACTCACTCAGAGTGATTTAAATCATTCATGAGTGATTTGACTCATGAGTGAATTGGTTTTTGATTTAATTCTTCACGGCGATCTTTAACTCACTCAAAGTGATTTAAATCATTCATGAGTTATTTAACTCATGAGTGTGTTGTATTGACATATGCTAGAAAATGTTTCGATACATCGGATGAAGAGTAGTACATTTCTTCCTGTGGGGAATAACAAGTCCCATGAGTAAAATCGTCACCGTTTTTTGATTTTGAATGATTTAAATCGCTGTGAGTGAAGTGCGGGACATGAGTGATTTATAGAGTTAACTCCAACACACTATTCCAACACACTCACTCCGATTTAATTCCTTCAAGTGAGTTATTATGCCTATCTCTACTATGAACTGCAGGTAAAGAAAATCAGTTTAGGATTATTAAAAGCATTTATTTGATTAATGAGACGCCATAGAATTAATTAACTAAATATTAAACTAAAAGAACTAGATCAGATAACAATCGTATAGCTTCCCGCAGAATGAATCAACGAATGAACGCATGAGATAAACTTAAAAAGGATACGAAAAGGATATTCAAATTAGTTGAATTCTAACCACAGACATCACTTAAAACACTAAATTTCCCCTTTCTTTTACAATCAGTAAATATTTTAACAGAACTCATTAGCATCATTTCTTTTCGGCATCTCTAGCCAAATGAGTAATCACAAGACAGTGGTATATAAGTAAAAAGCTTGAAGACAATATGACTAAATAAAATAAAATATGTATAAAAAAAGAAGTATGTAAAATAATATAAAATAAATAAATCATGTTAAACGATTGCATACAAAACGATGGGTAACACACAGTTTTTAAGCATAAGGTATAACCTCCAAGCTCAATCCACATTGTAACGACATGAACGAAATTCCTTCATCTGAATCATCTTTGCATATAATACCCAAAAACAGAAGGCAAAAAGCGGCACCCATCAGTCAGCACGTGCCAGATGGGTGATGAAGCTTATCCCTTGTTCTTTTCTCTCAACATCCAAAAATGTATGAAACAAAAAGTCACTTACGTTAATTTTTCCTGCACACTTGTACAAAATTCTATCAATTGTTAACTAAGCAACAAAATGAAATTATGCTGTGTTAAAAAAGAAGGCACCTGCCGTTCGAAGTTTTCCATCCAGCGCATCCTTTCTAAAAGAGGAGTTTGTTTAAGAACGCTCTTGAACATACTCGGGATTATGAAAAGCACGATCCACTTGCTGTACACATAAAGAGCCTTCCGAAACTTTGCACACGTTCAAACGTGGATGAATACTGCAGAGAAGCTCTCTTTTTGGGGATTTTTTTTAACAAATTAAATTGCTTTTTATCAGCCTAGCACAAATTATTTTGCTTAAACATAATCAACAAAAATCTATGACTTCAAAGCTGATTTATAACCGCTACACGCTGCTGTTGCTCTATTTAATCACGTGCACTGCACTACGCTCAACCAAATGTCAACAATATTAATGAGCTCAACATAATCGTACCGATCGTATAATCAACATGTCACATTAAGTCAAAAGACAAATAATCATAATCACCGCTTACGCTTATTGCCACCGCCATTGCCCGTTAGCACGTTAGTCCGATCGGTTTTATACCAGCAAATATATTAACTGTTACGTCCAATCCATCCCAAATCCATCCGCTTCGGTTTGCATCCTGGCAACCCACCAACTTGCAGGTGTTTGCATTTTAATAATAAACTCGAATAAATTGATGACGAATGAAAATTGACGCAGCCAGCTAGCTCGAGCATGGCTGGACGGATAGGACGGATCCATTCGATGGCAGATAAACGTGATTCCTGTGATTGACAAATGGCAAAGCACGGATGAGGTGAGTCAGCTTTTGATTGGAATCGATTTTGGTGACACTCTTGGTTTGTTGTGACAAGAACGAACAACCGCGGACACGACACGGAATTTGTTTTATCATTTCTGTAAACAACCACACCAGTATTTGCTTGTCCGAGCGCATGTGTGCTTTTGTGATTGTTGTGATAAGCAATGCCTAATGTTTTTTTTTCCCCACTGGAGTTCTCATCCTTCCTGCTGTATCCAAGTACGATTCCTGTCGCCATTCCGTTCAAAGGGTATTAACTCTCGCTACGTTTAGCTCGCCCTTTAGCTGATTGGAAAGCTGCCCAGCTGGTGTTGGGAGTGTTGCCAAACGAGTCAAACAGTGCAAAGGTCAAAGGAAAGGAAATTAAAACGATAGCAGCAACCACACGATGTCCTTGAACAAAACGGAACATACGAGGAGAACGTCTCAGCAAGGCAACGAATCGATTAGCCCTAACCTTTGCAGCGATTCTGTTGTTGTCTGTTGGCGAAGAATTTGTCCAAAAAATTAACGCAACGACTGCACAAACACTTCAATGTTGCCAACGCGAGGTTCGAGCACGCTCAGCAAATGCTTCCCCAGTAACGCTTTGGTTCGCTCCGGTAGGGTCCCAATATGGCCAACTGTTTGTTTTAGGGCTTTTGGTTGGCAGAGTTGGCAAGGAAACAAGCAGATCTAATTTAATTTGAATCACTACGTGAGAGAAATTAATCACTCAGCAGGTTTCGGCCAGTTTTTGTGCGCCGACTGCGGCGGGTGTCACAAAATATTCTCGACATGTCGCAAAATTGGCTCCAGAAAGATTGCTTTCTTGGCGCGGGTCGTCACGGGCCGGGGCAGGAGACGAACATAAATTATTTCCACATTTCCACAAAACCATCATTGCACCGGATACGGGGCGAGAGCTATAAATAATTGTTCTCACGCCCTACTGCCACCCTGCAAAAGCCAAGATTTCATCGGCACGGGCACGAGACGAAGTTAAATACATTGATGTATTCCGCATGTTCCGGACGCTCCGTCGTCCGGTGGGATTTTTTCGGGGGTCCTCGCGTAAGCGCTAATCGAAATTTTTGACACGACCCCGTACAACTCCGCATCGTGCTGTCGCATCGTGACGCAGACAGTGCGCGAAAGTACTGCCCAACCTCATCCCTTTTTTTTGCCATCGGACGAACAATGCCGAGCGGCTCAGATTATAAATTTATTGCACTCGCACTGCTACTATTACGATGCTTCGTTTCCGGGAGATTTTTATCGTTCCCCACGGTCGGTACGAATTGGCCTTGTAGCGTGATGCTTTTCTCTTTCTGCCGGGGGTCGGGGAGTGGCCACTTAAGGTCACTTTAATCGCTTTTCGACGACAAAAGTTTTGTCACCTGCTGGGGAATTGCTTTTCGCCACCAGGCGCCCCAAGGAAGAAATTCCAGGGTCGGGACCAAAAGACAAAAAAAAAACGGACAGAAAAGTGAAAAGTGAAATTCAGTAACCTTTTTGGTGAACAAAATATAACAGCAAAGAAAAAAAATGATATCGAGTAACAAAATCAATCCCGGTGCGTCCAGTGGTTTGAGCATTCTGACCTAATCCTAAAGTCCGAAAACTTTGCCGCGTGCGATAATAAAATATCTATTAGGCGATACTGGTGAGCGCGCGCGCGAGTGCCGCTTAAGCTTTCGCGTCATCGGCAATTGAGTTATTGCCGACCCGCTGTGCCACGGGAAGGTGTGTTCCGAATTTTTCGCACATTTTGATACGCTTCTGATTTTTCCCTCCCTTTTTTTTTTTTGATAAAAAAGGACAGAAAGGATACCCAACATTGGGAGCGCCATGGTATGCTTCGGGGCACGGTAAAGCTTATGTCTGAGCGGTTTTTTATTAGTTTCATGGTAGGCTTTCGGGTTGGTGGCATAATGTAGAAATGATTTGCTTTCGGTTAGCGGGCGTCAGCGAAGGTCACGCATTGCGAACCCGATTGGGTGCATACGACATTAAGCAGAAAATACAACAAGCTTTACATGACGGATCATAAACCGCAACATAACGTGGTACCATTGGTACGTCATCGTCGGTGCGGTGGAACATTTACTCTCCTTCTTCGAATCCAATTTGCCAAAGCTTGTTATATGTTGCCACCGGTGAGGGAGGAAAAAAGCTGTATTTCATGTAATGTTATGATTTGAGCTGTACAGCAAAACAAAACAAAAAACCCACACACTAAAAACATGTTTCGGGGTATTGTGACCATTGAATTCAATAATTATGGTGAGGAATGTGTTTTATTTTTTCGCATTCACCACAAATTAATCATGTACTCACGTTTTACAGTTCACACTGATTGGTGATTGTCTGACCAGCCAATTGTTGGAAGGATTTGCGTTGATTTTTATATGAAATTAAGCTGCTTTTTGTTTCAAATGTGCTTTTTTTCTGTGACATTCATTTTGAATGTAAAAAATTATAATCATAACTGGGTTCTACCGGCATTTTTTTCTCTCGTGCATCGCTAGGATATTATGCCATGGTGATATATTAGAATAAGCCTCTGGGTGTTTTTTTCAGCTTTTTAATGTTTTGTTAAAGCTTTTCAAACTTTTGCAGTGGGAAACTACATAAAACTACGCAAAATATATTAAAATATTGACAGTTCAAGGTATGTGACTGATCAATTTGCAATATAGGGCTTTATTAGTTTGAGATAGTTTGATAAATACATTGTATACTTTAGAGAAAACATTTAAAAATTGAATAATAATCTGTCCTTATAATAACTGGATAATGTTAAGGATTATTTTTAAAAGTTGTTTTTGTATTGTGAGAACGTTTTGTGGAAAAAATGTGTAAAATTACAGCTTTTCCCTTTACAGGTATGGTTGTGAAATGTTTCTGCAAGATTTAATACATTTATTTTTCTACAGAAAAATATACAATGAGTCTTAATTAATTTATCTACTATTTTCTAAATAAATAACATTCGCTAGGAGGATTTACCTGGAATTTTAATTCAAATAAAGCAGCTTATTTATAAGCGAGTTTAAATTGTTATAGTTTTGAATTGAACTGTATAATTATCTGTAATTGTTATGAAAGCCCAGCATAAAATTGTTATTTTACAATTCCGACAGTTTACCATTTTGATGTAGTTTATGCAATCAAAAACCTCCACAAAACCTTCTCATAATCATATCGCAGCACATTGTCTTTGGTATACCTTTTTCCTTCGGTAATAATTTATTCATTCCCAAACTTAATCAGCCGGTTATGCACAATTTATATAATCGGACTGCTTTTCCACTCTCAGCAGCAAAGAAAGAAAAGAAACTGTAAACCAATCAATTTCGGAGTCACCCGCTTGTAATGGTGTTCCATAATCAGCACAACAACACACCGAACGTCTGAAGTGGAAGCAACAAAACATACAAGACTCTCTCTCTCTCTCTCTCTCTCTCGTTGAACTCGATCGACTGAAGAAGAATAGAAATGATAACACTGTCGAGTAGAGAGTGAAAAAAAACCCTTATCGAACCGGTTTACAAAAGGGTGTAGCAGTACCTTACCAAAACGCTAACAGGCGAGATCATACACGAAACTGCACTTAACCAGTTAGTGGCAACGCGACCCCGGTGTTCGCGTATCACCTTTCCCCTGGGCGGAAGAACTTACCGAACATCTTGCACAAAGATGCCAAAAATAAACGATCTACACATGCCAAACCTCTGCCTCTGTCGGCATATGCAGATGAGCACCGCACCGGTTGCCGGCTGCTTCAGGCCAGCCAGAATAACAGGGATCCCCATTAACAATCGCATCAAGAATACGTAAATTTGTCCCATTTCTACGATGTACCAATTTCGAGCAACGGTGAACCTTTACAATTCACCCTTCCCTTTATCACAGCCACCACCAACCCCTCCTGAAAATGGCAATGATAGGTGTGTGTGTGGCACAGTGATGGAGAAATTTTAAACACCATATTATCCAGGATCGTTTTACATTTTTTTTTTGTTGCCTGCCAAAGGCAATTTTGTCCCTTGCGTTCGGTATCTTCGTGAGCTTTTCCTTGCAGCTTAGCATTGGAAGAAAGTGACGTGAGCTCCGGGTTTTCTCTTTTTGGAGAAGGAAAAACGTTACAAATTTTACGTTGGCTGACTTTCTGCCGTTTCCAAGCAACAGCGGGAAGCGAAGTATCAGCCGAACGGCGAACAAAGGGAAAAATCTAGCTGACTGGTGTGTACACCGTGGGAACCGCTAGGGTTTCCGAGAACGACATCCGGCATTCGCCAATGATGGCGACAGCGAATGTTCGGTACGATTGGTGAGCGGGTAGGGCTTTACACCCGCAAGGACATCTCGCCCTGTCTTACTTCATCCAACCGCGAGCGGCATAAAAGATCCCCACACTCGTCCTCTCTCGTCACTCATTGTCTCCCCCTCCCCTTCCCAGTTGATCCCACAATCTGCATTCGGGGTCTGCCCACTGAGCGTTAACTCAATATGCTTAATGTAGGAATAAAAGCAATAACGCTTCAAGCACATTAATATTACAGCACTGAAAGCACCTTCTGCCCTTCACAGGTTGCTTCTACAAGCTTCCCAAACTGATCCAATTTCCCCATCGCATAGCTGATCGGAATGCATCCCCTAAAAAGGGGGGGGGGGAGAGGGATGCCTTGGTGCTCCTGGGACGTTATTACCCCCATTAGCACCATCATCGACATCATCGTCACCGTACAGTGTTGGATGTTGCCTATCCCCTGCCTGCCTTGGATTGGCTCGAGACAACTGGATGAGAATTAGGGTAACTCCTTCACATCTGCCCAAACGACCTTCCGTTCCATTCGCTGGGGGACCTCTTCGTCATCTTTGGAGCGGCATGGTAAATGGAAATCTAAAGGATACTACGAGGTTAGAGTAGGGTAGCAGTGCAGCAAAAGCTAACGATGAGATTTATATCATCATTCCCTCCTTTTTTTTTGGAAACATCCGCTTTGCCGCGGTTCAGCATTCAAAGCCTGGCAGCTGTTCGAAAGTTTACCATTCTGCTTGCCTCTTTAAGAAATAATTGAGCCCATTATTATGCGCATTAGGTACGGCAGGTAGATAAAATGCGTAGAAAGTAAGTGTAAAGTTATTTTTAGATTATTCGCTAACAAAAGTTATTAAAAA
Organism: Anopheles rivulorum; assembly: GCA_018908115.1. Lineage (NCBI taxonomy): Eukaryota > Metazoa > Arthropoda > Insecta > Diptera > Culicidae > Anopheles > Anopheles rivulorum. The sequence continues at coordinate 10,923 of STHB01001498.1, read as the reverse complement.
CCCCATTTACTGTCCACACGAAAGATTACTGGATCAAATTTAGACCTTTTCTCACTAATCTGTTATTAATCCTTTTTATATAAGCTCACTATAAAATTCTTTATTTCACGTTCAAAAAAGTCTAAAACATAGAAGCTGTTTCCACAATTTTGTAATAAATCTAAAATTCCGATTTAGACTTTCTTTTTCACAAATCCAAAACCTCAAACAGAAGCTTAAGCTGAGCTGGAGTAATTAAGATTCGTGGAAAATTCTCCACACATAAAAACAAACAAACATTAAAAAAAACATCAACAAACTCCCCTGTAATTACTCTTCACACAAATACCATCAATTATGAATAACTTATTCATTGGGAATGAACAAGCCAGTTCATTCCTCACCCGAAGCTTTAACGCTCTGTACTATTAACAACACAAAGTGTCGTACATATGGCATTTCCTTTTGAATGGCTTCTGATGATGTTCATGATGGTGCGAGAGAGAGAGAGAGAGAGAGAGAAAGATAAATGAAGCACACACAAACACACACGTGTCCAGCAAGTAAAGTAATCCATTGTACCAATGTAGTCGGGGGTTTGGCTTTCACACTCACAGTTGGGATCCGTGTGCTGAAAAATCAACACCAGCATTCATTGTGACATTTCAAATCAACCTGCCCGACAGCAGCAACAGCAGCAGGATAAACTATCAGCTGCAGCTGTCGTCCACTCGCTCAGATTGCATTAAAACAAGCAGATGATGCTTTACGCCCGATGTGTGCCGTGAGTAATGTACACTGATCCTCCGGGTATTTTACGCCTGGATCGCTCGTTTCCCATCTCGCCACCAGGTTAGCACGGTCGCAGCACATTGCCGTGAATAAAACAGGATGAAAGTAAGACTAATCCTTACATGATGTGTACACATACATGTTGCAACGTTCTTAACCTTTTTTTTTTGTCTTCCAATGTCAGCATGTTTCTGTTGGCTTAGCTGGGAATGGATTGCACCGTGCGGATTACTTTGTATGGAGCAGTGTAAAACATGTTAGAAGGAATGTTTCTAAAGATACAATTAATTTTTAATTAGTTTTACAACTCGTTCGCAAGAATCACGGCTGCAAAATATTCACAAGATTGTTGTGCAAACCTTAAAACGTTAGCATGCCGCTTATTAGTCCTACAGGCATTATCAAAAGCTTCGTTTGATTTAACCAACAGCAGAAAGTCTGGTAAATCCACATCACGGGGAAAGATTAATCCAACGAGAGTAAAACATAAGTTCAAAGAAGAGATGTTCCCCTAAACTTGTTCTGACAGATGATAATTTAAGCTGCTAACCATAATCCATGTCTGCAGTTAAGCTTGCATGAATAATATCATACAATTTCTTTCTAAATTTATAAAAACAGAATACGTTTATCATTTATCGGCACCGAAAAAAAGTGCAACTAATCCAGCGGTTGTAGATAAATTATAATAAATTCCAATCAATCATTCCAGCTGCATTCGCTAAACGATGGCGGGCACGTAGAAAAGCTCTTGATTTGGCCAACTACCGTCTGCTGCCAGAATGCAACCTGTCGGCGGATGAGCGTTCGCGTTCAATTCGTTCACGAAAATCCTCCCGGCAATCAATCAATCAAGGTTGGCCACTTTACGCTCTGGCACACTTGTCACGGATCGCTCAATGGAGGACGCGATGGAGGCGCCCAGTCCGTCACACCGAAACGAGTGAAAAAGCCAATCGAAGCGCTCGAAAACCATCGAGCATACGGCCGGAAAACCAGTCTTAAATCGTGCAGCCGTGTTTGGCGCATGCCATAAATCTTTGGGGTTTTTCCAGTGGACAAATTTCAATTTCAACTCGCTCTTGTGCTGGTGAAATGTTGTACCATTTAACGGACCTGCGAACAAGCTTCTAGCGCTAGATGGTAAGGCTTCATTTCTATTTGGCGTATGGCGTTTCGTGCAGCACCGTGTGCTTCTTGCCTCCGTCGCCAGCATTAGAAGGGGGCAGCATTAAATATTCTCTTTCAAAAATTTACTGGAGCTTCCATTGCTGAGCTTCTCCCGGGTGGAGGGCGTGTGCCGAAAAGCAATGGATTCAATTATTAAGTCTGAGTTTCGCTCTTCACATAACAAATGGTTTATTAAGTAGAAGTTGTCAATTTTTGAAGCATGGCTTTGGCTTTAAGCTGCGTAGTACGGACATTTATGTTGTCCTGAGCTGGAGAGTCTTCAGACTTGAGTCTTAAATGTTAGATAGCAACGTGATTATTAATATTCTCTGGACAACTTTAACCGCCAACTGAACATTCCATAATAAAACCGATAACATAAGGAAGATTTGCATATTTTACTTTAGTTTTTCCCTAAAAATTGCTAACGATTTGAAATAATATTTCAAAAAAGCTGTATTTGAACACAGATAACACCTGTAGAATAGAAAACATATTCATTCTATTAAAGTTTGAAAATAGAATAACATAACCAATCATGTGAAAAACTAGTCTCCCTTCCCAATTTCGTGCTGGGATTTCCTTCACCACTTTCACATTCCAATTTTCACGTTTACCTTTTGCTGCATCGTGCACGATAAAGGCAACCCGAAATGGATGGAACCCGAAAATGTGTAAGCTTTTACCAAACCGTGGCCCCCAACATCAAAAGCCCCAAAATCCTCTTTAGGGGCACACACGGAAAGAGGGCACCACCGTTTCGCTGCTGGGATTGGAAAGTGTATCAAATGTCACCCATAGTCGGGCATCGATCAGCGCCCCGGGGGGGGGAGGGTGGGGGGGGGAGGGAATGCAGTGACTTTGCCGGCAAATAGCTGCGGTTAGTTCGTATTCCATTCCTATTTGCAAAGCAATTCTTCCACAACTTCCCGGGGTGTGACGGGGTTTTTTGTATGACTTCAATATTTCAATCGTTTTTATTGGTGCGAATGGGTGGGTACACTTTTGCTCCGGGTAAAACTTATTCACGTGAAGACTTTACGCCGTGGTCGGAGCACATTTTACGCACCGTGTGGGAAGTGACGGTTCGTATTAGAAATGAAACTTGAAGTTGCAAAAGCATTGTTTAAAGTTTCCTATCGATGGTAAGATTGGCTTGTTTCTTGGCAATGTTTGTCTTTAAGTTGTTCAAAAGCAACAGCAAAGCTTCACATCAGTTCCGTTTGTCTATTGATGTTTAACGGAAGCGGAAAAGATTGGTTCAAATGTTATTCAGACTATATTAAATTAAATAATTTATGTTAAAGATATTTAAAAAAATTAACTGATCATTAATGTATAGACCTACACGTAATAGATCTTTCAATTGTCTGCATATTTATACAAAATTACTAAATAAATGAACCAAAAGTGCAAATACAACTTATTCCAAAGATTCCCAACTTATCCTTTGTTCCTCAGGCAATTCCATACATGAAACAAAAGCTCATTCAGCACTATTAGCCATTGTTTCCAGCGTTTTGTTTCCACCAGCCCATGCCCTCTTACAATGCCAACCCTTTCAAATGTGCCAAACCGGTTGCCAAACAAAGAAACATCCAATTTGTCACTCTCGGCTAACCGGTGTCTTTAGAGTACAGTTTTACGAAAAGACAAACCGTTTCCCTTAACGTGCAGTAATTGCAGCAGGCACACTGTTTGCTACGTTTTGTTACATCGGCGAAGCAAATGGCACCAGAAGTAGCACACGACACAACAACAACGGGCGACTAACAAGTACACCTTTGACACCGGACACAGAAGCCACTCAGAGCAAAGTGTCAAACAAAATGGTCTCGGGGTTTGTTGCTCTTGTTTTTTCTTTTTATTTTACCAATCCATGTGTTCCGGTTTTTTTTTGTTGCTGCCTTTTCTTTCGATACGAAGACACACTCCCAAACAATCGTCGTTGGGGCCACCATAGTGAGGTCCGGTTAGAATGAAAGTCACCCCGTGTAAAACAACGACACATGCCCTTGTCGACTCGTTCGTTCGTTGCATTGTTTTAAGATGCACTTTGTCTTTCGTGCATGCACAAACACACAGCCACAACCACAGTGAGTTCCCAGAAATACAAAGCATGGATGAGCCAGTGCCAGGATGTCGAGGAGGCGATCGCCGATCGAAACGCTGGTGGAAAGACGGGCTGAAATAAGAGAATCATTTCATTACAAACTTTGCCATAGCTACACCAAAGCCGTCCCGGTGCAGATTCTCCGGCAAAAACCCGGACAGCGCACAATAGATCGACCACTCGGACCATCGTGTGCCGCAACAAAAAGGTGAAAACTTTCACTCTCCACCCCACGGTACCCCATGGCGAACATGGCGAACATGGATTTAGTTTCGATAATGGTTGTTTTGCCCTGCGTCTATTGTACATCCCTATTTTCCTTCACCGTCTTTCGGTAGTTTATTCGTAAAGGTTCGTTCCAACGGTGCATTCTGGTACGTACCGTCCCGACACACACTCTGATAACCTACTGGGGGAAAAAATGGGCAAAAATGGACCATTCGGTGATGCACTTTTTGTTTTAGTGATTTGTAATACTAGAGCAAGTTGTATCTTCACTTTTTTTTGTGCGTTAAAGAAGCCCATCTGTAAAGCTGATGGCTTCAGAGATCCAGTAAGTCCAGCAAATTAATACATGGCAAACGTTAAGCGTGTGAAAGGAAAAACGCGGTGAAACGGAAGAAACAGAACACAGAATATACCTTAATATGGCTTTCGGAAAAAGGGAATGGCGGTAGGCAGAAGTTTTGCCGAAGGATGTTGGGATGCGAGTTAAAAGTTCAAAAGTGTAGTGAAAAGTTGCTTCACAGGTCGTACACGGCGTCGTCTTGAATCTCGTGCCGAGTAGTTTGAGGCGAATTGTCCAAAAGGTGCTTCACGAGCGCGTTGGTAATCCTAGTTACGGAGGAAAAACGAACCATCACCAAAGGTAGGTTTTCGTTTACGTTTAGCTTACTCGGGAGGAAGTTGCTTCTCCAAAAAGCTGAACATTATTGTACCCTGTATTATGTTACAGTGCATTTAATTATCAGCGGATAAAGAGAGAGACAAAGAGAGTTGTTTTGACCAAACAAGTTTCAACACCGCAAACTTCATCGCAACCTGTTTTGTGTACTTAATAATGCAATTCCAAACGTGGTTTTATATTAATGCAGTAAATGCATATGCTTTAAAGCCACAAGAAAGGCATAAAGATAAAGACCATTTGTTCATCATCGCCATCGATCACGCCATCTCACAAAGGTAAGGTAACAACCGGTGCACCTGAGTATGGATATCGTTTTAAAAGGGCACACCATGCCAGGGCCAGGGTCTGGCAAGAACAAAAGGTGCCCCTTTTGCGGATGGGATGACGACTATGCGCCTTAAAGCATAGTTTTGCTCCGGACGCCGGACAATGGTTGATCTGTTCTTGTGCCGGTGCTATTTCCGTAACACGCTCGGTACACGAATGCCCAAGGACACGCATCGTCCTTGGATTGTTGAACAATGAAGCTGAGCTATTACTACCCTTGGTTTCTATTTCTTTTTTTCTATTCTCAATGCTCAGTCCAGCATAATCTGGATCAAGGTAGAAGGAAGGTATTGTTGCCATAACTCACTACAAAAAAGATGTTACAAATGAAACAAAGGATTTAAAAATCCTTTCCTATCCTAATTCTAAATCCTAAAATATACAAATTCTTGATAAAGAAATTAAAATATTATAAAACTGTTTCACCAAATTACTAAATTTAATCTTTTTTTAGCAATTAACATAACAAAAGAGAAGCAAACGTATATACTACGTCTGGTAAAATAAGACCGAACCGGACAAAGAAATTGGAACTTGGAAAAAGAACCAAACAAAATGGCGTAACGACATATTGCAAGAACACAACTCACCACATTAAACGCAACCATTCCCGGTTTCGGTCTGGGCAACCTTTTTTGTTGCCGCATGCAACCCACATACAGACACACACACACAGCTCTGTTATCGCTGATGTTAGGCGTCGACCACTTGTGCACTTGCCTCCAAGCCGTCGATGGGGGTTTGAAATTTAAATGCTAAACGAATACCGCAACCACAACCGCGATGGCGATGCGGGCAGTATCGTATGTAAAATGAAACCTATCATCGATTACCATCAATAAAGCGAACTAAAAATAGCTAAACTATAAAGACGAACCGGCGGATGGGAATGCTGGTGTGTGTGTGTGTGAGAGAAGAAGCAAAAAGAAATGGAGTTCCTGTTTGTGGGGGATTTTCCTTGTTTTCCATTTCATTTCTGATTCTCATTTCGGACATTATGGAGTCTTTTTTTCTTTCTTTCTCTTTCTTTTCTCTCTCTCTCTCTCTCTCTCTCTCTCTCTCTCTCTCTTGGCTTCTTCCTTTTACTTTAAATCTTCTTCCATGTTTTTTCTCACCTGCTAATTCTTATGCAAGAAAGTCCCAACAAAGAAGTCCGTTTGGGGTAACCGTTGCCCAACCCAGGACTCGGATTGGCTTTCGGTTACCTCACACGACGGCGAACTCGAACAGATTGCAACACCTTGCCCGCCCGCATCCCACTCGCATCACTCGCCTGGCGTATGGAAATTTCTTATCGATGGCTGCACGCTGCCCCAGACCCGACAATGCTTACTGATGTCCCACTCGGTGAACTCTCACTCGGCAACACCGGGCGTTGTATCGAGTCGGGTCGGGTCGGGTGTATCACCACACCGTACGAAACGCCGTTTACCTTGGACTTTATTGGACGTGTAATTACATGCCGGGCCGGGGCATGTATGTAAAGGGGTGACCGGGGCCGATGTTGGGGGGTTGTTTTATTTCGGTTTGAGGCAACATTCGGTTAGGTTATGGTTTGGAGCGGAAGCAAGATAAACACTTACAAACGGGGGGCCATGATTCATCGGAACCGGACCGGGGTTCTCTCTTATAATACCCGACTCGAACGGCCGTGTTTGTAGTGCATCCAACAACTGTTTAGCAATATGTTTGCGTGGAACATCTTGTCGCTTTGCTTGTGGAAATTAAACTGTTCCGAACTTGATCCCCTTTTTTTGTTTGCTGCAAAACTGCGTTGCTTTCTTTCTGCAACGAAAGTTTCGTCACAAATGACGTCAGCGTGTAGTGAAGGACAACGTTTGTACTGACATTGACACTTGCATTGCTCCCGCGAGTCTGTGTGTGTGTGTGTGGTATGGTAAAGATACCATTGTGATATGCGAAACCTTCTCGGAATGTGTTCTTTGCAGGGCGTTCTGGGATGCGTATTTTTGTGTTCCATCGTTCCACCGGAGCATTTGAAGCCACCGGTGTAAATGCTTTCCTTCTCGTCTAACGTGCTGAAATCTGAGGGATTACGCCTCAGCTCGGCTGGATTGACAGCCCCCCCAGGACGAGATGTAATCACAGGAAAAAAAAGGAGCCCCCGGTGCCGGTTCGGAATCCTTACCAAATGGAGCACACTCAAGGACAGCACACTGCCAATCAGACGCATGAAGTAGCACGGCAATATACAGTACAGGCAGTAGTAAGTGGAAAGAAAATCTATATACTCAAAGACGTACCTGGGTGTTTTGGCTGAAGATTGTTGCACCTCACACACACACACACCTCAGTCTGAGGCGAAATAAGGTAAATCGGAACCGTTCGCAACTCGCCACTCTGCGAGCTGGTGAAACCTCTCGGCCTAGACCAGCTACGGCCGGATATAGTATAGGCTCGGCTCGGTGAGCAGACGTTGCTTCCCACTTCCAGCAGGGATTTGTGACACACTGTATGATTTTCTTTATTTTCTTACACAGAAGCACATCAATTCACCTCACAAGCGCGTACGCACACATATTCACCGCGGGTAACATACAATTCCAATGACCATTTGGGAGCTACAATTGAGTTTTTGGTCGTCAATGTAGGTGGACGTGGATTGAACAGAGCCAACAACAGAAGAAAAAACAAACACATAGGAATCAAGATCACGTTCACGTTCATTCGAGGACATTCAACATTATAATGCCACAGTAGAGATAATTAGTATTTGATTAATATTCGATTCTATTTAAATCTTTGTCCGTTTTGTTAATAAAGTTTCGTAATAATATTTATATTCCTTTCTTCCTACTTTAACTGGCTTTTGTGTTTATTCGGAGGGAAAATTCACTTTTATGTAAAAAGAACCCAAAAAATACAACACACAATGTATAAGAAGTATCGTCCTCAAATATCCGATTCCGGCGGTATATTGCTCCGATTAGCAACAAGTGTATCCACTTCCAGCTGATCTATTTCTATAACGCTTACACTCACTGCGTTCCCCGACCGCGACCGAAGAAATTAACGATTTCGATCGTATCATGCTTTCATCATCCTATCGTACTGGCCATTCCGGATGGGATATGGGGGTGTTTGCCTATTTATCTTTCCATCCCCGAATTGATCCGGCATTATTTCTTGCTACGGTACAATTGCTTTTTATTTGGCAACATGCTTGCAACACGGTACCGCGTGCGCGCCCATTAAACTGAATCCAAATTCAATCGATCGGATCGGATCGGATGTGCAGTAAAAGCAAAAAAATCCCCTTAGAACACACGGGCGAGCTCGCATTCGGCATCGGACAGTTTGCACATGAAAATATTTATCTTTTGACCCGCTTGAAGGAAGGGGACGGATGGAGGCGCACGAAAAATCCCACACCCACCCACCCGCGTGTGTATCGGATACGCGGATGCTGCAAAGCCTGCCCGCTAAAGTTTGTATTTATTTGCCAAAACCCAAGAATAGACACACACGAGCGCTCGATCATTCGATACCAGGTTGCGCGCGTAATGATGGTTCTTGCGGACAGCACAGTATATGGTTTCGATAGTGATCCCCGCGAAAAGATGTCCCGGACGGATTGAATGATCGCAGCAGCAGCAAACGGAAAGCCAACCGGAGGCTTCAAACAACAATTTGGCACTTTTGTGTTTTGGTTCGGCCAGTGCCGCGCGGTCGATCGTTTCCCACTAGGGATGGTAGCCCGGTAGGAACGTTCCGTCTTACTGTTGGCAACGGGCGGAACGGGAAGCACGCAAACAATATCACTCCAACCCACACACCTCACTCCCTGTCTGGAACCTCGCGCACACACTCTGACCGCATGGCATGGTACACGTAGTAAATTTTGATTATTTACACAAACCGCACACAAAAACCAGAACCCCACGCTCACGGTGGATGACGGGGAGGAAAGATGTGACCGAGTGGGAGGTTGGTGGTCGGGTTTGTTTCGCGCACGAAATAATCTTCACCGGCTGCAGGGCCGGTTTCGGTGGAGACGGCACGGACTGCAAATTAGCACCAGAATTTTGTTCTTCGTGTGTGAACCATGATCTTGATGAGAAGTTCGCAATGGTTCGGCTAAGGCTGAGTTTTTGTTTTCCAACACCAGAACGGGTACGGGCGGTCCCGTACCGCAAACGCACAACGCACCGTAACACACGTCCGGCTGGTCCGATGGGTACGGATTGAATGGCCGCACGATGTCGCCGTCCGTCCGTTCACATCTGTCCCGACCGACTGAACCTAACGAACCCAACCGAACCGACCGAACCGAACCGAACTGTCGCTGTATCGTCTCAGCATCTCTTCCGCCCGTTGGCCGGGAATGTGTGTTTCTGTGTGTGTGTGTGTGGCTGTGTGGATTCAACAGGAAAAGCTGACTGAAGCTTTCGAAACCTTGGCGAACCATCGTATCGGGCCGTTGTGCGTGGTGCAATAAGAACAAACAAAAAAATAAATGCTTCGCAAACTTGCAAATTCATCGAAAGTTCCGTATTTATACGCACTAAATGGTCGAGCAAAGCACTCACACACACACACACAAGAGGGGCAAAAAAACATCGCCACCCTATTTACGGGAGGGGAAAACTCCCGGAGAATGTTTTTGCTTGTTTGTATCCACCGAGAGCTGAACGGATTTTCCCAGCATTCTTTAATAGTAAGTTTATGCTAAGGAGAACAAGCTGAAATAAAGCTACATTCCTTTCTATTTTATCATGAAATTTATTAGATCCAGTTTAGAAAATCTAAAAGAATGTTTTAATAATATTTAATTTTTATATAAAGTGCTAAGTAAGATTAGTAAGAATCTTAAACAAATTATGAAATGTAATATAAAAACAAACAAAACGAAACACTTCAAACGTTGTAAGCACAAAGCATTGTGCTCCATCGCCGAAAACGTAATGCCTTATCTCGTGCGTTATCATTATTACCATACCAAACACACCTTAATGATTAGCAAAGCACACAACCACAGTGAATAAGTAGAACACAAAAAAAAACAGCTAACCTCACGTACACAGACTTGTAAAGCGCGTACAGAATACAACAGGTTGCTTGGTTTGGCCCTGTCCAGCTGGACCGACTCAACGACCAAACGCCAAATGCCGCAGTTCCGTCCTCACGCCAGTCGATGCGTGTATTGGTTTTTTTTGTGTGTGTGTGTGCGTTGTTGTGTTCGGGTTGTTTACATTTTCCCAAGCATCTGGCGGCTCATTGCGGTGATTGCGCTAGCCGCTCGCGTAGATAGAGAAAGATTTTATCTCCCAGAATCCGTGGGCCAGTGGGTGGGTGTTGCTGTTTTCTTTTTTTTTTTGTTTGCTACATTTTTTTCTCTTTCTCTCTCTCTCGCTCGCACGCAGCTTATCACAATACAACTACAATGAGCAACGCGGGCTTTGGTGGCGGCATTTCGAACAAGGAAATTGATTGCGCTAACACGCAATGGTGCGAACGCGATATCTCTCACGTGCGTGCGTGAGCACGTTTGTGGAGCACAGGCATTTGCCCGCGCAATTTTCTCGGCTTGACAGGACAGGGTGGCTGTATGATAAAGACGGAACCAGACCGAGAGAAGACCTCTTTTTTTGTTTTAGGGGAAGCAAAACGATGA
>STHB01001410.1:0-18446 GCA_018908115.1 Anopheles rivulorum | reverse complement strand
AAGGCAATCGTATCACAAGCACCTAAATACTTTGTTACCCATCCGGGTACGGTGGTACACAGCTCGGTTGTAATTTATTACATTGCTGCGGTTCGATGGTCATGTGTTTGGTCAATGCCTTCGAAGCCTGCAGCTTCTGTAAGAGAACTGCAGCATTATTGGTATTGCGGTCGTGCCAGGAGAATTATCCACTCCGGGATAAATGTTTGAACTACCAACACCAAACTGCACCGAAACCATGCTTACATGTTTAGGCTTCAGCGTAAAGTGAAAATGAACTATTTCTCATTTACATCATTTCAACGCTTCGGAACGGAAGGTGAAATGCGTCCAACGAGCATCGTTTCAATTGTTCCCATGGGAGTGTTCCATACCATCCTGCGCACACCGTCATCTCAATCAATAAATCCTTAACCTCAAAGGACCATGCTCCCAACGCCAACGCCAACCATTACACCGTGCAGAACGTTGAATGTCGGCGAACGATCAGGTAACGTTCGGTGGCTCTTATACGCTTGCTTCTTTACCTTGCTCCACACTCCAAACGGTTCTGTCACACTCCACTAGCGCAACAAAAGCCCGACTGAAGGCAGAAGCATCAAGCATTAGAAGATGCAGCATTGAAAAAACCTGCTGAATAAAGCACTATCGATCGGTTACGATTGGATGAGCTTCAAGTATTGAGATTTCTCGTTGATGCGTGAGGTTTTTTTTTGTGTGCCGTTGTTGTTGTTGTTGTTGTTGAATATCTTCTTCGAAATCGAAATTTCCCAATCGAGAACAATGCGCCACGATGAGAACACTTCCTTGATAGTAGCACCGCACAGGATAACACTGTATCACTCCATTGCTTGAGCATACGCGCTGCGCACCATACATTTGTCGAGCATTGCTTCATCTACACCGTACAGGACAGTAAGCCTTATCCTCCATCATCATCGTAATCATGATTTCTTTCCGGGAAAAGCTACGCAGCTACCGCACAGTTCTTGGAAGTTCACGTCCCTTTCCGCACGCACTCATCGGCATAGAGCGCGGGCGCTTTAGATTTGCGATAGCGTAAATCTACATATTTTTATGCTGATTTCATCATCAAATCAAATGGGCTGCCGATTTTGTGGATAGCAACATTCCTACGCAACCGTGTGTACTACGAATGTGGTCCTGCGCGTGTTTCGGATGCGGACTTGTTTGCTTACAGCATGTCCAATGTTTAAGATTATGGGCCAAATTTTCCAGCTGCCATCAGCGGAGCAGTAGACAATTTTGGAAGTCGTTTTAAAATTTCAATCTTACAAAGGGCGTGTCTTGTACAGTGTTGGTCTTGTACATTGGTGATGCGTGTTCCGGAACGAACTTCATAGGTTCGAACCTTTCCACAAAAGGTGCGATCGGAACAAGGTTTGAAATTATGAACCTGGTAGTAGTGATGGGTGTGTTCCTTTTTTTCGGAACGGAACGGAGTTCAGTTTGTTTTCTATAAGGAATGGAACGAACCTGGTACATTTATGGTACGAAATTCTCATCACTACCTGATGGATTCACGGAAATTGGTTTGAAATTTTGAGCCTAATAAGTTCAAGGAATTAGGTTCGAATTTTGAAACCTAGTAGATTCATGGAACGAGGTTCCAAATTTTAAACTAACTATATAACATAACACAACAAGAGGAAACAACGTATTTCATCGTACTTATTAGCAAGAATACCTAGAATTTATGCATGCTGTTCTCTACTTTACTCCTGCTTATCCGATAGAGGAAAAGAATGAACCAACAAGGTTCGTTAATCTGATATATCAACTAGGATATATCAAATTTTAAACGAAATTGTGCCAAATCGAACATAACCAAATGAAACGAATTCCTCCCGGTCAATGCTTTATTATGATATTGCTTAGCATGATGAAAATCAGTTAACCTACGGAATTAGTACGTTCTGTCCCGTTCCGAAAGTTTTACTAAAGAATCCAGCTTCTTACCATTGTTTTTTTAACTTTTCCCATCACCATTAACAACGGCTCGAGTGTTATCACATAATCGTTCCTACTTCCATGATATTTGTGTCTTATAACACAAATCACACCATTTCATGCCCTTTAGAAGTATATTTTAAGAATGGACATATACTTTAAACAAAAGTTCCAATCGATTCCGATGCAGCGATATGCTCATGTACTGCATTGTTTTCGTGTGCGATCGAAGAAATTAATTGCTAGTATAGAAAAGTTTCTGCAAGACTTATCTTTGCTCTCGCCCGCAATGCAATCCCCATATCTCATATGGTTAGTGGCGCCTCCAACTACTTTAGGTGCGCCTCCATTTGCCCGCTAGCACGTGGAAAAGTTTCACCCATTACGAGATAAGTAAACACGATGAAACGATGATCCCGGGCATGTGTTGCACTGGTTGTTTCCTTCACGGTGTGTGAGTCTGTGTGTATGGATGGAGTTTCATTTTATGCCACCATCGTGTATAACATCCGCCATCGTTCTCGGGAAGAAGTTACGCTTTACGCCGAGGAGTACCTTGGTGGATCGAGCGTTGTTCAAGAATGTGGTGTACCAGTTCACACCAATTCCTTCCCATTGGCACTACGACACCGGTACAGGCTCACATTAATTTCGTGCATCCTTCGCCCCTTCACCTTTTGCATGTCCCTGCATCGGCTTCGTAGAATGCCGATATGGAAGGAAATATTTCAGCGCGTTTGTTTGAGAATGTACCCCATTTTTGCCCAACGGTCCCTTATTTGCTCGGTACCGGCAGTACATCTTAAGATGATGGTGTGAATTTGAATGTGTTTTCCTTTTGCTTCGGTAACTTCGAATAGCTCGGGTGGAAAATGAACTCCAACCTCCTTTCCAACAGCGCGCGGTATTCCTTTCTCCCGCATACATGGTTTCGCAACCGTTTTCGCAAAAACGCTCCATCCCACATTCTTTTATGTGCACAAGGGTCACAAGGACACGGCACAAACGTAGCGACACAACTACCGCCCCCGGTGAAGATGGTGTTCTGCTTCGAAGAATCCGCTCTACCGGGTCAAAACTACTGCTACGTGCTCTTTCCATCCGATTTGTTTATGTGAGCTTTCTCGGTGGCGGTACTCGGCACACTACTCGTTGACGTTGCTTTGCCATTCGCTTTTGTGCGCTGTGTCGGTACCGGTGTGCCGAAGTGTTGGATCTTGCTTGAAAATGAAACAAACAGTAGTATGCTGGCCAGATTTGTGCTACCGGTGATTGTTTGCTCGAAGCAATTGCACCGAGCACTCCCTTTGCCTTGCAAGAAGATGCTAGCTGACGCCACCGCTGGTGGAGATCTTTACCACCTGAGCTTGTGGGCAGAAAGAAGTAGAAAAAATCATCTCCAGGTAAGATGCTTCTTCGTTTCTCTTTCCACGGTACAACTGTACATCGTCCAAACAGCATCAAACAAAATAGTAGTAGCAGGCAAAAAATGGCAAAAGTTGCACAAATTTTCTCCATATTGCACAAATGCTAACCAGATGAAAAGAAGCTACAGTGAGGGCCAGCCATGACCGTAATACGTGATGGCAGAGTAAATTTTCACCAAAATCCTTTACCGCAACAACAAAAAAAAGTACTGAACAATACGAGATTCAACACTCCCGGATCTTTCAAGCGTCCTGACAATACGTTTGCTCAGGAGTATGACAAAATCCATACGGCGAGGTCGTCTGTTTCCCAACATCATGGTGACAAAACTCGCATGTCGATGGGTTTGTGCATATGAAGAATGCATCATCTCGCGTTGACGCATTGTACTGCTGCAGTTCTGGCTACATTTTATGTGCTACACTTTTCCGTACGCAAATGAAATGCTAGAAAAATCAACAATCCTGTGCACCACTGGCTTCAACTGAGATGTGTCGAATAGCGAGAAAGGATGACATCTGAATTCGTCTGCAATAAAAAAAAAAGAATGAAGGGAGAAGACGAACCGGCTGCATTTTTCCAGCAAGCTGCTTCGCAACAGTTCTCTGCGTTCCGCAACCATTGCAAACAACTGCAACTCTTCAGAAACGATGGCTAGAAACAGTAGAATAAAAGTCAAAGTTGCGGGGATACAAAACAAAAAAAAATGTGTCTGATGTCTTAGGTCACCAGATGGAGGTCTGGAATTCAATTCTTCAGCAGTTTCCATCCATTGCACGGATCGTCGAATGCAAAATGCATGCTTCTTAAACACACCGAAGCAATACATCCAACACCACCACACGGTGAGTGCTGTTGAATAGTTGTGGAGAAAGAAAAATCGCATCCACAAAACCACGGAACTGGAAAAGAAAAACCACCAGCAGCATTATGCTCGCGCCCAGGAACAAAATGCACCGTGTGGTGCCATATCGTCTTGCGTCGTTTCGGCATTTTCGCGCGCCATTCGCCATGGGGGCGATGGGGCGTTGGCGCTCACCCGGCAACGATACCAGAGCAGTCATTATGCTTATACCATGTACGGCGGGCAAATACTCGCCAATGCTTGGCGAGTAGCGCCGTCTCAGATGTTTGCACGGAATGGTGCGTGGTGTGGAAAATAAAATGTATTGCAAATAGTACTTTCATCGCAAAATGCTCAGCAAACACTCGAAAACTTGACGCCGCATAGCAGTGCGAAGCGAGGGCAAAGTGCAAAAGCTCGCGTATAAGATTGGAAATACCTTTTTCCAAACGTGCCTGGTGAATGAATTTGCCGGTGCCGGTGGGTTTTTTTTTTTCATGTTGCTACCGAAAGAACCGAAAGGCAACAGAAACACAGGAACGAAAAAAAAAAAGATGCAGATCCTATGAAATCCCCATGGGCAACGCGGGAGGTGTTATTCGGTGGTTTGCACCACGGCAATCATCGTGAAGTATTGCTGAACAATCAGGACCAGCTAGAGCGGTACACCCTACAGCGGTCCGAGAGACAGGTCGAGAGGTGTTATTTTGCTCTTAATTTATTTGAATTCTTCAGCACGGAAAATGCTGAAACCCTGAAAGCAATTAAGAGACACTCTTGAGACCGTGACCACCATCAGCAGTAGCACTAGCAGCAGCAGCAGCAGCAGCAGCAGCAGCATCAAGCAAAACTTTCACACTCCCCACGGAGCGAGAAAAGAATGCCAGAATGGACACGCAAATGAATCGGTTCGATCGGTTTATCAACCGCTGCAAGCTGGGCACCTTCAAAGACTTTTTACTCCCCAGCGGGAATCGCCCGAGGTGATATTATTTATTTGATTGCTCAATTGAGCGTTCCGCATTATTTGATGTGATTTGTATGGTTTGATGTCTATTGCTGCGCGCCGCCGCAGCAAGTAATCAATTTCTTGGCATGGGGAATATTTTATGATTACTGCATCCAACAGGCGGGTAGTGAACAGTTCTTGAAACAAAAACGATTTGGAATCGGTTGACTAACACCAAACAATTGAAAAGTGTTTTTTAGTGTATAAAAGTGGTTTTAAAATTCCATTCGAGTGTGTAAATAATTACCCTTACAAAGGCTTCCATTTATCAATGCGGTTTTCTTGCCTGCAAACGCATTTAGCACAAACTGTATGGAACGAGCAATTAGCAATGAACACAACCATTTCAGTGCATATACATTTGATTATCATTTCCATGCCCCACAATTTCTCAATGCAAGATAATTGACATTTATGACATCTGCATCATGTAATTCATTACGAGAAACGGCACAACAGCATTTACAACCGTTGTCGCTTTTGTCGGCATGTATATCGGATATGTTGGCTGGATGCAAAGCGCTGCATACGCTACTACATTCCTACCAGACACCGAGATTGAGAGAATGAGAGAAAGTGTGTGTGTGAGAGAGAGAGAGAAAAAGAGAAGGAGGGAATGGGACAGAAGTTATCCCATTGCATTGTCCCACAGAGCCAGGATCGAGATCCGGCTGAATCGTTCGCTATCGAAGCCGTGTGTGTTCGATTTCAAGATATTCTGCAAGCATGATCGATATAAAGTGTCGGTACCAAGAACGTCCGCATGCAAACGAACCTCAACGAACGGATGGCCAACCGTTTCGAGCGTTCCCGTTCGCAAGAGAGAATTGCATTTCATTGGCTCGTCGCTTAAAACGTAACGCTCTCTGCACGTAACCTAATAATCTATAGCAAGGTGAACTAAACATTCCGGCGCGGCGTGGCACCATTCCGTTCGAGGGCCGGTGCCGGTGCAGTTGAATGGTAAATTGAAAAATCTAATTACTCCCCTGCTGTAAAGCTATCTCCACCGTTATCAGATGGCATGGTAGCTAAAAGCATGGTCCGACGGGTCCATGGCAGTGTTGATGGTATGAGTTGAGTATACATGCTAGGTAATGGAAACCCGGCGGTATTTATTGCCCACGGCTTCGTATCTTCAAAGTTGAAAGTGCTGGAACAGTCGTGAGGACTTCAAACACGATTCCGCTGCTAAAGCTCTGCGCTAGCAGGTGTATTCTGGTGGTGAAATGGCTACCATCTGCATAGCTTTGCACAGCTTCCCTTAAGGGCATGTTGTAAGTGTTTGGCATCGTTGACATAAGTAAACAATCGACAATCGACAATCGTGATATTTATACCTTTAATGTTGCACGTCAAGTTTGTGGACGCTTTTAAAGGCGAAAACTGGGACAAACATTTCCCAAAAAGGTGCTGTTTGCTATTTGATATATCTGCAGCTTGTGTATCGAATAATCTATTTGTTTTGTTGGAATGTAAATTGTTTGTTTCAAATTTAATTCTCAAATTAATCCTTTCAAAAATGTTGGCTATCAGTGCTAATAGCTAATGTAACACTTTTTAACAAACCAAGCTATGCTACAGAATTAAAAATAATTGTTGTATAGATCTTTAAATATTCTCATGCATAGATTACGTTTAAAATAAAAGCGTCCACATTCATCCGTCATATCCGTCCGTCGCTTTGCTTACCTTCTTGCAGTAGTCCAGTAGATCCATCTTGTCACGGAGACATGTCGAGCCGGGTACCTTAATGCTCAGATCCGTTGTCCATCGACCCTCCTCGGACAAGAACTGCGGATGGTAGGTCTGTCCGGCCTCGCACAGCACCGAAATCTGTGGTTCCCATCGCGGCGAGGCAGCCTGTTAGAAACGAGAGGCAAAACATTGGGGCTGGTGAAACAAGATGCAAAGAATATGAGATGAGCTGAAAATGTGAGTGTTTCAAGGCACTGCAAATCAGTGAAACTGTGCCGGGTGTAATCCTCCGGCCCCGGGACGAAAGATTTGCCGTACCGTAATATGCTAATGCGGATGCGGGATTCATTAAACATTCAGGAAGCATAAAGCATTCGTTAGACATTCGCCGTGACCGTTCGTTACAGGTGCTGCAGTGTGGCCTATTAGTGCTTCGAAGATCAAGGATTAATTGAAAACAAATATTGACCCGGAGATGAACAGCCGGTGGTGGTTCCCACCGTGATCCTTTTCACTAATCGTCGTACGATCGCTTTGGAAGCGGCTTAACTTTCACGGTAAATAAGATTGCGCCCAAACGGTTGTCGCCCCGAGTTCCGAGTTCAAGTTTCTGTATCATTAGGCGGATAAAGATGTCATTGTGGGTGCCATTGATCCATCGTGAAAAGGGAACAATTTGGCATTAGGCAAATCAACCATTGGTATCTTGATGCCATTTATTTCCCGGCGTCTCTTGTAAAGCTAAGGTTCATGCAAATAAATCAATCATGCTTTTTGGTGTGGTGTGCTTCTAGCATTTGCTTCCTTTTGTTTTACGGCAAACGGCACTGATTAATTATCACTAATCACTTGCCTGATGCGACGCTGCCTGATGTCGTACGACTTTATATTAGCAATATTTACACTTTCAACAATTATAACTTGCTTTAGCTGTAACTAAGATTGACATTGTGCATCTTGTGATGTCGTCCAACCGCTCATAAAATAAACGAGATTGTAAAAAATATAGGTCACAAAACGATACCTTCTCCAACTATTTCTGCTCAGGAACTAATCATCTTGAGTGTGAATGTAAAGATCCAGTAAAGGATCCGAGGTGCCAGCTGTGCTTTGCTATCCGCTCGATGGCTTTTAATTCTGTAATGGCACTTTTGCATGTTTCTGTTTTCGGTATTATTTGTGACGTTGATGTCGTATGGCCATGAACATCATTTCGCCAGGGGATGTCTCCACCAAGTTGCTTTGTGAGTTTTTTTCCCTCGCTTGTAACTGTACCGTGAACATTTTGCTCCGAAACAGAGCAGCGTTGTTGACCGAAAGAAACACGAGCAACATTTGTGTGATACTTCTTTCCCCAAAAGTTGCAACAACAATGGTGCCAGATGGCGATGATAGTAATTATTCAACGAGCACGAGTGTCGTTCATTTCTTGTGTCACCAATATTTAACGCTTAAGCGTGCTTTAACATGATAGAAAATATCGCAACATGCTATGTGGATAGTAATTATCTACAAATTAAAGTCTTTTTGGGTTGGAACTGCTGTGTTACTGGAGCGTATTGTAGCTACTGATTTTATTACTTACTTTGTGATAGTATTTAATGTTAAGCATTTGCTAAAATTTCAAGCAAAACTTATAAAACGTTACGTGAGTTCTTCTCGTTCGAGTAATATTATTTTTCGTAATTAAACCCTGAAATTTTAAATTTCAATAGCCTGATACCACAAAAACGAACTTGAAATTGGAGGACGTTATTTTTATTTCTAAAAAGGTGTGTTCTTCTTCACAGTTAAGAACAACCACTTACAGCAGGTAGTGGAACCAAACTGCTCTACCGAGAAAGAAAACAGCAAGCAATGCTAACGCCCAGATAAGACACCGGTGGAGCAAATCCTTTTCGGCATCGTTGGCATGTTTTAATTAAAAACTCGTCCATCGTGGACTCAACCAGGGCGTAGCAATCCATTCCCAACGTGAAATTACTACGACTGTCCTGCGAGAATTAACTTTCCATCGGTAGAATGAAGCAAAGACGTCTGGAAAATTTTCATCAACCTATCCCGTTGATTCATTCCGTCCAACCCATTTGGAGCTCTTATATCCGACTGGAACGTTCTCAACCGTAACGAAGCCACAGTGAAGGAGCATGAATCGTGTTGAAATTGAAATCGAAAAATACAAAAGAAGATAAAAGGAGTGAAATAATAACTACCGTTCGGGAGACGGCCGAGGCTTCGGGGCAAGAGTATTGTTCATGCAATCGTAGTTAAACCGATGGTGACACCGATTTGCAACGATGCGTAGTGAAAAGTTTTAAACAGCCTGCTTACGAATTACAATAGGGCTGATAAATTGGCCATAAATTGTGAAATAATCTTCCACTGAGAAAGAAAAGAAATGTTTTGTTCGAGATTTTTGACAGTTTTTTAACTACTCTTTTATGAATGTCTCACTCCATTTTCTTTTAAACAAACATCATAACTTTTCCCGGAAAACCATATTCCACTCAATGGGGATATTCCATGATAAACCCAATGTAACATCTACCCGGTCTCGTCGTTTGAAGGTGACTTCGGGACCAAACAGAAAAATAAACCCATATCACATCCTTCACCTAGATAGGTAACACTTTCCATCTGCACTGGTTGATACAACAACAAAAAAAAAGCGTCGATATAAAATGCGACCGAAAGTAAAAATAAATCGTTGACGTGTAAAAAATGAGCCTCCATAATAAGCTCGAGAAAAGCTTTTCCTTCGTGGTGCTAAAGGAAATGGATGAAGATGAAAGGATTCCGCGCCGTTCGGAAAACGTTTTATCTCCCCATGGTAACGATGTGCGATACCTACCTACTGAGTGGCACGATTTCCCTTACCCCAGCCAACTCCACACAATTCCACACCCCCGTCCAAACCACCCCGTGTGCACGTGTCACACATGCACGCGTACGCGTCAACGCACACTTGGGCAGAAATCGTCTAACGCGCGTTCTCACTCAAACGCTCAGCAGCGGCGTTACGTTGTGGTGGTGTGTCGCGTCCTTTCGCTGGCGGAAATTGCCGCACAAGCACCATGGGCTGCGGACATGATGCGTGGAAAAGCGATCATTTTCTGCTCAGCTGAGCCAAGGTTTCCGAACATGGACGTACGTACCCTTGCCCTGGCTACGGCCACCTGCTTCAACCCTTTGCCCGCGGGCGAACGAAAGCTCCTTAGCTTAGGTGAAATAAAGAAAAATAACAAGGAAAAAGCCACTTTAGGGAATTCTACCGATACGCTTCCCGCGAACATACGCAGTACGCGCGACGGAATCGAATAGCACACGGGGAGTATGAAGTATCTCGTGGGGAGTGTAAGATGGGATGGATGGAGTGGGATGGTGGTGGGTGGTTGAGATCGATGGTGCTGTTTTCCGGTGTAGGAGCATACCGTGCAGCGAATATTGAAGCGAGCAATGTTGACGAGGGGCATGACGGCATGTGGGTCGTAAACTTTGTGGCTTTTTAAGCCTCAGTGTGAAGGATGAATGCATGTGTGTGTATGAGTGGTTTCTCTTTTTATTTTCGACGGGTAAAAGTTAGTTGAAAGATTTCATCAACGCCTACACGTGGCCATGGCAGGAAAAAAGTATTGAGTGATATAAAGGCGATTTTCCGCTATCGATGTCAACTGGGAAATAAAAAAAAACCTTTGCTTTATTTCTTGCGGACAAAGTCCCAATAATGCAAAGCTTGTAAAGGTACCTTGCTTCATAATCACACATTAAGCATATCATGTTCAGTATTCAAATACTGTACAGAGCAATTTTTGTGTGTGTTTGTGTGGGAGTAAATTGTTTTGGGCATGTTTATAAACCGGGCCACTTTTGCCAAATGTATCCGCTACCCCAAATTTACCCAAAAGCTCGGCATTGTTCCGCAGTTCGTAGCAGAAGAGGCACGATTAATGGTGTTTGCAGATTCACGGTGCAAATATCGATTATCGGAAACCATTAAATCCACATCATTTCGTTTCGATGGCACGACGGCTAAGGTTATGGAAATCGTAATGAGCACCCGGCAAAAGTGCCGGTCCGGAGATTGTGCTCGAGAGCCACCCGATTAGAACGCTCGGGTGGCGTCCGTTTGGCGTATCCACTCAGCCGTTAAGTTGCCTGCCTTATGCTTTTGGCACGACACCTAGCATTGCCGTCGCCCCTGACCCGATGTCTTCTCCAACTCGAGTGGTAATCAGTTCCGGATATCCATTTTGAAAAATTAGCTTCTGTCGCCACACGTAACTGAAATCGGTGTTAGTTTTTTTTTTTACCGTATTTTGCTTCGTTCGCTCATTTCGCTCCTTGCCTTTCCTGTCATTGTGCTCGGTTAATGGTTCGTGAAAGAGCGCACGAAAAAACATCGCAATCGCTCAAACAGACACAAGGAGCAGCACCACACTAATGGCTGTTTGGCCGGTGGCCATGAGCCTCCGTGTACCGTACGGTGGCCATCTTCGGTAGTGTTCCGCAGCCGTGCCTAGTGTCCCACCCAAAACCCGGCCAAACCCCCTATGGATGGTTGCCGGAGTTAAAAAAGATCGATCGATTGCAGGTTCGTGTGAATTGCTGGTCAAAAGCGTACCGGGCCAGGATATTAATTGAATCGTTGACATCGGGCTGTCAGAGGCCAGATGTCAGGGTTGCCGTTGGTACGGCTGTAAAAACTTAATGTAGCATCCATTTTCCAGTGCTCCCAGCCCTGCTATCCCTCCCCGTTCGTTCCAGGGAAATCCGCACCAGCACCTTACGTTCCGGAAAACTACCATTCGATCTTCCAAGCCCATGTCCACTGCCTTTTACACTGCGCTGAGGGTTCTTGTATTGGGTATAAACAAAACAAAAAAAAAGAGAAAAAAAGAAATACAATTCCCCGAAGTACACTACAGTGAACTGCTGTTTCATTTTGCCCGATTGACATCGTGCACCGGATGTGCCCGTGTTTAATTTAGTTCTTTGAACTTTTTACCACTTCTCCGGTGCTATTGTGTCTCGTTCGTTGGCGCACTGGGGAAACGGAATACTCGGAAGTACCTTAAATTTCATCTTCGACGTTCGCATCGAAACGCTCTCAACGCTGGCGTCGTCGAGAATCACTTTACGGCTGTGCCGTAGAACAGATTATAAAGCAAGTTATTGTTTGAGTTTGCTTAGTTCTTGACTCGCAATTTGTTTTTCGGTTTTGAGTGTGTTTGCGGAGGCTGGATCCACCGCACTGTCGTGACAGTGGAGCGAGCAAAGCCAAAACGCCCCAACAAGAGCATAAACGCGGAGACCAGGGGGGCTGAATTAATATAACAAGAGCAATTGGTTGCGGGCGACGAAATAGCAGCACAGCGCCATGAGAGCTGAGCTGCAAATGGGATTCATTACGGGCGCCCCACATGAAGCAAGTCTGTTGAGGTTGGTTTGGTGTTGACGCCCTGTAGCCTATCGTCGAAAATAAGCCTCCACCTAAACATGAGACGTCCGCCCAAGACATTGCGCTCCCGATGCGAGTAGATGCGTATCCCTTCCTGCCATGTCCGTGTGAGTTGACTAAGCAACGGCAACACCCCCCCATTTGGTGCCGTATGGCTGGTAGGAGTGTAGGTGCGTGCGTCTTACTCATATACTTGGCGAAGGTTTTTGTTGAAATATACCACACTCGCTGTTATGCAAATATTTTGCTCACACAAAGAGTAGCGCGAGCCAGCTTTACGACCAATCGGCAATGAAACGAGTAAGTGTCAGAAATGGGTACCACCGCATGGCTCTTTTCATTTCACTCCCGACGCCGTACCGGTGTCGCTTCACGGCCTCACGTCAGACGTGGCGTTTGTGAGATGCGCTCGAGAAGGTAATTTCATTTCGTCGTAATGCGAAATGGTACCTCTGCATTAAGTACCAACCGTTCGCCGACGCTTTCTTCCGCTAACCAACCGGTTCCAACACACCCCTACAGCCCTATAGCCCTATAAACCCATATTCCGGATTCGCTTATTCCGGTCGATTCGGTTTCGGGGCGAACGTTTTTCTTATCGTCCTGCTATCCCCTTTGGATGCGGCGGGAAATATGGCACAGAAAATGTCATAATGGTTTCGTATAATAAACGAAATTTCGCAGGCCTACAACGGTCGCCATATCCCGAATCGTTCCCGAACGATGTGAGACCGCGGCGATGTGATAGTTGGTCCAACACGCGGCCCGTTGCCCTTTAATAGTCCCTTCGAGGTATGCATCGCCCGCATTAACCCAACCAAATGGGATTCCCCGTTTTCCTTTCGCTTTTCGGTGACAGCTACAGTAAGTTAAGGGCGATATGAAAAGAGTGCTTGGTGCAAAAATATTAGAAAATTATTCGCCTTACTTCTCACTGCTCACCGCTCTCTGGTTCGTCCGTGAAGTCAGCAGGGTAGCTTATCTATACCCGAAACGGAACGAGACATGCGAGACTAACCGCACTAAAGCGGATAGACTCTCTAGTCCGGGGGTTTGTTGGTTCATTGGTTGGAAAATGGTTTTGCACAGGAAAACCTGACGTTTGCTGTTAACGAACCCGTCGGTGAAAACAACATTATCACACGAACGCACAGATTACAAACGCGAATCCGGACAGCCGCACATATATTTCATACTATGCAAACGGAGCAGCGTTGTATGCCTAATTAAGCAACCCATTTATAACGTTTCCGAACGTCTTGCACAGATTGCCATTTGGAACATATTTTTGGAAATTAGTGAGAAATGGAAGCAATATTTGGCTTTAGCCCACCACTCGGTTCCTTCCAAGGCGGGAGAAATAAATTAATTTGCGAACGGAACCAAGTTCGCTTCCACAGTATCGTATACATTCGGTACGCAAAAGAGCAAAACACTCTGTGGCAATGTTCACGTCAACGAATGGAAAATCATTTATAGTTCGAGGAACTTTATGTAATTCGTTGAACAATGCTTCCTCCCAAGCGTATATTTAATGCATGTGAAGAATTTTCTTCGTACTCCTCCTAAAAGAAGGTTCGAGGAGTTTCGAAAAAAAACGTTTTAGCGTTTCAAAATCAATGAGCAGAGTAACCATTTAAAGAGAAAATAAATTAACGTTAAATAAGTAAATGGTTAACGTGAAAATAAAGTTTTCCTCTTGGATGCCCCTTTTACGTGCTTGGAAAGGTATAAAGGTCGCAAGGTGTACGTCGCAAAGGATATTTCTCAAACTTCTGCAGACTCCACTCGGAAAGTGCTGGAACAACCCGACGCTGTGTGCTATTTATATTTGTACTCCAACTTCGACGCATCGATCGATGTGCTAGGACAAACGGTGAGCTCGATTCGCTCGCCTGACTGAATAGACACTCGGCGCTCCGAGCGTCCGAATGGATAAAGTGACCGGGAAAAGTTTGCTTAACGTGTGTTGTTGTTTTTTTCTTCGTTTTGGTCTGTATTCCACTTCTCCAAAAGGTCGCGTGGTTGCTTGCCTGTGTCTCCAAAACCCCTTGAGGAGAGTGCTTTTTCATACATATATTTATATATATATATAGCTATATAGGTAGTTCAACCGACCTCAAAGGACCAGGAAGGAGGTCACCGAAAGACTGTCCAATGAAAAGGTCTTTGTAGTGAAAAGAATGATTTGATATGAATCGGTCGACAACGCAGGAGAAAGGTTGCTGGTCGGCGGTGTGTAGGAAAAGGGGAAACAAAAGCAACATTGTAACGACTACAACCCGTTGCCGAGTTTTAACTAAATTATAAAGATCACTGCCGCTGAGCCCATGGTTCTGGCATCTTTTGCAACCTTTTCCATCTCCACCAGCTTGCCAGAGGACAGGACGTCCGCCTTTTCTTTTCTGCTTCTCTTGTCACAAAAGAATTCGTCACCATTCGCATGTTACTGCAAGGTGGTGTGGCTGCCCCAAAAAGTCCACCATGTCGAACCGGAGCCTTTTTTCCGCGGGCTATTTGCTTGTACTTTTGCCGTGGCCTATCTTTCTTGGACCTGGACTCCAGTCCAGGGCTGTTTTGGGCGGGAGGGTTGGCGAATGGTTCACTCCCGGTGCTGGGGTACGGCCGCAATATCACGTGACAGATTTTAATTTATTCAAAGGGACAGTTTTTGTTCCGATAAAATTAGGGTTGAAAATGGTGATGAAGCACTCGTACGCACGCCTGCCTGGCGCACGGTGGCTTCACCATAGCATAATCATTTTTGTTTCTGTGCCGCATTTTTCTTCATTATCGCGCGGTATTAACGGCCTAAAGCAGGCTCGCTCGCCCGCTCTCGACCACCGGAATTGTCCACCGAATTATACCCACATATACACACACGCACGCCTAAAGCACATTTACAAACCGTTAGAAACGAAATAACTAGTGCTGGCAGGGCACGTCGAGGAAAAGAAAAAGAAAGCGGCTAAAGGTATGATGGCCGGGTTGTGGAGTGCCCGGGAAATGGAAAGCGTCTTATCGGAAAGTCGAGCAAAACTTCCAGCAGCGTTGCCTGCTCCTTTGGGGAGGAAAAAGTCGTCGCCATCTTTGCCGTCCGTTGTCAAATGACTTCCGCCTTTACGAAATGGCCAAAACGTGAGAAGGGCCTAAATTGAGGGCGATACTTCTTACGGATGCTTCTGGCGAATTAGAAAACGGACGTTGTTCTTGTTATGCTTTTTCGTTATGCTGTTGTTGCCGTTGTTGCCACTGTCGATATCATTTGGCATTTTAGCAATGGGTTGTAATGATTTCTAAAATGGACCAGGAACAAAAAAAAAAGGTCAACGAGAAGGTTTCTCTTCCTTCGGTTACATCGGAGCATCCGAACACTGGGAAAGGGCTTTTCTTTCCACAAATGAACCTTGTTTCATTTGTCAAATGTTTTTGTTCAGTTTGTGTGTGTGTGTGTCAGTTTTTGTTTCAAGTATAATTGATTTTTTAGTATACATTCGAGGCATTGTCGTCAGTATTGAAGATAAAAATGTTGAAATCAGCCCAAGTATATCATATCGAGTATATTATACTCTAGTTGTGTGTCTTATACATTACAAATCAAATAAATTGTCAATGAATAGGAGCAATTAATTTAAAAGACATTAAAAACATTGAAAACCTTTTTTTTTTTATTTTATGTTAGAACGGAACAGGCCGTATTAGACTAATTTTACCACGTAGCAGGCTAGTCAGACCATGCTACGGGGGGACGGTCCGAATGGGATTTGAACCCGGTCCGGTCGTGTTCGGGACCTAGCGCCGTTGCCAAATACACCACCGGGCCGCCCCACATTGAAAACCTTGCCGATTTTGTTATTAAATATAATTTTCAAACATTTACGTAGCAACGCAATACACACGGAAGCCTACGTTTACTTCCCACTAAAGAGTGAAGAAACAAAAAAAAACGGATGCGATAAGTTCACCGTGACATTTGACGCCAACGAGCCGCTGGAAAGAGCATCCTGGGGCCATTTCTCGATTCGCCATTTCTCTTCGTCTTAATTTTCCGAATGACCCCTTCGGTGTGCGGTACGAGCTTTCGTCGGATCAAAGCTGTGGAGGTGGGACTTGTCTAATCAATTTCTTAAATCAATTTATTCCATTTGTTGTAACGTCCTCCACAATTTAGCCAGGAACAGACTCTTTGCTCTTTCTCTCCGTTGTTTGTTTAGACTATTTTTTCTTTTTTTCTTTCTTTGCTCTTGTGTTACACTGTTACACAACAGTTCTGGAGTTCCTTTGCTGACACTTTACCTTTTAAAAGTAGCAAAAAAGCTGAAACAACAAATGCAAGTAGTGTGGGAAAATGTCAAGTTAAAAAACAAAACTGCCCAACCCAGCACTTTGCTGCTCGAACGCCGTTCAAGCACATTGTTTTACCACTTACGGATGCGAGTTAACTTTCAAGCAGCAGTCATCACATTCGGGTTTCGGAAGGGAGCGTTTGAGTAGAACACAACGATGGCCTGTATGCTCCACGGCTAAACGCGGTGCGAAGTCGTAATGCCAGGCGCGCGCCACTGCCATGACTCATGCTGCATATTAAAATCCTTCGTCACTCGAAACGAAGGCAAACACACACATACACACACAAACACACACATTGGACTCTAGCAGCCGTTGGGAAGAGGCCGGTTGAGACGAAGGGCGCAAACGATCCACCAACGGCTAAACCGTTCCCACGATATGGTGAGAACCTTGGGGGTGTCCTGTCCGAGTTTGTGACATCCGACGACGGGCGGTGAACGGGCGTCCCGAAGTGTCGAACAGCTGCCGTATACACCATGGGCGCAATAATGGAAAGGGCTACAAGTAAGACAGAGCAACATACCAGCCAGTCCAATTCTGAAATTCTTTTTGCGCAGGACAATCGGTTCGGTGGCGTGGCGGCAAGGTGGCAAGTGGTGCACCCCCCTCATTCCTTCCGTGACGGATTTTCCTTTGCCTGTAGTGGTAGTGGTGGTGGCGTAAAACCTTCACCGGTGTGCTGTGTTGTGTAAGTACTAGCAAGTGTGTGTTTTTTCTTGCCAGAACCACCGTCCGTCTGTTGGTAGCCCTTTCCAAAGAATAAACAACGAGCAGAAAGCCCTTCTCCAGGGAAGGTTTTTTTTCCTTTATTTTCCACATGGTGAAACTTAAAATCGCATGTAAACATACGCCCACATTCTTTCTTCTTTTGGTTTGGTTTTAGTTTGCTTCATCGGGGAGAGAGTTCGGAGTTCGAAACGAGGTGACCTGAACACACGTGTGTAGGAAATTTGCTCCATTATCGATTTTTCTCCCCTTTTATGTTTGAGCCAAAGTTGCCATTGACGTCGGAACTGGCATTATTGGGCGCTGAGCGCTGTTCTTCCATTACTTACCGCTAGTAAGAGAGTAAGTGCGATTCGACCAAAGCCAACCTTACAAGGCGTCAAACTCCTTGTGAGAACAATATACATCAGCAGCGAAAGGTATACATTTCGTGGCAAAGTAAAGTGAGTCAATGAGAGTTTGTGTTTTTCTTGGTTGCGATTGTACCTCGCCTCATAAACCATTGTTAAACCTTCCGAAGTACATTTCTGTACCAAAGTGTACATGCCCGAAGCAATTATTAGCGAATTCGCAATAAGGCGGACAGTGGGCCGACGTTCCGTGTTCAGGACGTTCAGCACCAGCGAAAGCCACTACAAAGGTTTCCCCCTGAAGGTAATCTTATCCCAGTTCCAGTAACGCTAGCGTGCATTACACCGTTGCGTTGAAGTAAAATCTAATTTCCTGACCGCATTCACCTTCACCAAAGGTTTTTTTTTCAAAGGTTCGTTTGGCACAAGAAGTTTTTGCAAAACCTTTCCGTACGCTTCCGGTCAAGTTGAAGGAGAAAGCGAGTAAGAAACAAAACAAAAATAAAAAGGCAAAATGCAATCAAGAATGCATTAAAAAAGCCATAAGTTGACATTTCAACCCCTTTTTCTGGGTCGGATGAAACACGAACCGCTTGAGGGCTAATGTGAAGC
>STHB01001384.1:0-18463 GCA_018908115.1 Anopheles rivulorum | reverse complement strand
TCGTGCACTTGGACGGTTGTGCGCGTCTGGCTCGGCTTAAGGCTGGCTAACATATTTGCACACACTGTTGCAGAAAAAGTCCATCCCCACGGTGGCCTCGCGGTATGCCATTCGCATGCTGGCCACCGAATGGAGCGGATCGTCTGGTGCTGCAGCTGCGAACGCTCGCGTGACATCCGAAAACATCTCATCCGAAACTGATACATCCGAAAGCTGAACAACCCTCGAACCAGTGTGGACTATTAGGTACCCCATCGGCAACAGGATAACGACACATTGCAGCAATTTCGTGACAAATGAAGATATTGAGTGATTTTCACTAAGTGATTTAAATTTACAGTGCAATATCAAATGAAGTATAGCCATTGCCGGATGTGTGCAAAAGGATGGAATACAATCCAATTAATATTTTATATACGTGTGCAATTTGTGTGACTAGTGATAATACTATTGATACATGAAGTGTTAAAGTGCTTCGGCAAGGCAAAAGTTGGCGGCGAAATTACGAATGATTTTTTCCAATTTTGTTACTCCACATATACATTTAGATCAGATTCCAAAAGGTCAAACAGTCTTTTTTCTGAGGATTTTTTGTATCATCACTGATACTCAATACCAAAGTGAACTATATTCGGTGGGACCAGTTAAGAAGTCTTCTACTTTAAACTTCCGAGATTAAATAGATCTCTATATAGATCGTTATTTAAAGGCGTCATCAAAGACCTCTATCTTAACGTGGCTTGCAAGAATTATTTCTTCTAAGACGCTGGATGGAGATACTTGTTTTATGGAAGATCGGCCCAGATCGGCTTTGTTTAGACAGTCGCGAATAGTAGATTTTAAAACAAGATCATACTCGCTCTCTGCAAACTTGACCGCTTGTTACTCCAATTTTGCAACAACTATAAAACAACTAGGAAAGTTTAACTCTACAGCCAGATTTTTAAGTCCACGATCCTAGATATCTTTCTGTAAATTAGTGATATTAATCCTTCGGTGATTAATCCCTTTTAATCCGAGAAGTAACCAATATCGTTTATTATAAGCGATACAAAAGAAACCCAAAAAAAGAAACAATATTCCCACACCACTCACAATGTTTCTAAATCAACGTAATAGAAAAAAAAACATCCGCCAAAGGCCTAAACTCAAAATCTGACTTCTCGATTATGCTACGTACAAAACCGGATCGTGGTTTCGAATGAATGCAATCCGTCCAATCCCACCAACGCGTACCCAATCGCATACGTAGAATCGGCAAAACTGTCACCTGCGCCTTGTGCTGAACGTTTGTTCTCACGATTTAGACACAGAATGGGCGAAACGGAGCGCACCCAACTCCATGGTGGAAGGATTTGAGCAAAGATAGATAGTCTGTGAAAAATCGGAACACAAACCCCAGCGGCCAAAAATTATATCTTTTAGAAGAAAAAAGCAGAATATCTCTAAACCCAAACGAGAGTTTATCTACATTGGTGGTGGCCTCAGTTGAGCAATTTTTGTTGAATGGAACACATTTCTTCCCGTGGCATCCAATGGAGGAATGGATTTAACCCGTGTTATAATACACTTCTAACTAACGCGCGTGTGCATTTCCGTTGTTTTCAAAAAAAAACAAGACCCTCAAGCAAAACAAGTGAGCAAAACGTATAAACCACAAATTTTTTTTTTCTTTTGTCGGGTTGATTTTTATTCACATTGCAAATCAAACCGATCAAGCAAAGTGGGAAAGCAAGGATGAAAAGAAATAAATGTGAAGTGAGAGCACCAAAATGCCTAAGATGATCGAAATCATTCAACCCGCGCACAGGGGGTAAGAATCACCAATAAAAATTCGGTTCCCTTTCGCATGCCGATGCGCAACAGATTGCGATCACGGGCGCAGCAATCGCATATGCGATCGGAAGGCGTGGGATATTCGATTCCCACGAATCCTCGCGGTAGCGATCCCCGAATGCAACATCAACGATTTTCGATAGCTCGCTATGCTTTTTTTTCTTCTGCATTGTTTAAGAAAGCCAAGAAAAAAGGGACACTGTGCAAGCAAAACCCCCAAGAACAGGTCCTAAGGATCGAATAGAAAAAAAAACACCCATATGCACTTCATGCACCCATGGAAGAAATTCCACGTGGTTGGGATGCGTGATCGTACAGCGTAGCAAGTCTTTACGGTGTGGTGAAATGGGAAGAAAAACAAGCGAAGGTTACGAATAAACGTAATATCCCTTTTATCCAATAGATTTTATTCGTACCTGTTTTCGTACGCACTTTTGCCCTTTTCCGCTCACCTTCAGATGTCCTCCCGTCCCTCCTTCAGCCAGGTTTTGATTTTATTCGTACAATCAAATAATCGAAAGGATCCCTTGTCCCTTTTGCGCGGTCTGTTTTATTCGGGGTTGCTGTTGCTTATGCCCAAGCAAGGGACCACTCCTGCACGTTTCCAAGCTTTTATGCGTGTGTGTGTGTTTGGGTGTGTTTTTTTTTCTTTCCTTTGGCAGGATTGCTACGTTCTTTTGCTTTATCTACTGTCCGACCACTCGCTCTACCCCGACTGCTCGCTTCGGGTATCCTTTCGGTTGGCATTGTTGATGGAGGTGTAATTTTTATCATCCTCCCCTTGAGCCGACCGACCGTCCCTTCCGTACACTACTCCCCCGAAGAACAAGTGGACAGAACTTGATTTTGCCTTTTCATCCTAAGTTTTTATGCGTGTATGCTGTTTAGGTCTTCTATCTATTTCTTCCCATTGCCTTCCGATCGAGTCCGTTGTTACTTTGTGATGGAGGAGACATTAAGCAGGGAAGAATTGTTATTTTATCTTTTCCTCTCGAAGTCAACCTTCCGCGATCATCTCGCCGATCGTGCTCTGGTCATCCTTCTTTTTTTATTTCTCCCTCCTACATCCTACTTCCAACGACGGATAATGGGAACCGAAGTCACACGCTCGCCTTCAAGACTCCGAGCGAACGTGTCCGCGGGAATTGGGAAATGCAGCGTGCGTGCTTTACAATTTGTTTGGCTTAGAAGAGGGTTATTTTTCTCCATTCTTCCTTTCACTGCAATCAGTCGCGCCGTGCAACGATCATAAATCAGGCGCAGGTTCTACGGTAACACACTGCGCAAGTGCAAGTGACAACCCACTCCGCATCGGACTTCGGCTTGCTTCTGGAGTGGTCAACGGGAAGGACACATTTTTGTGGAATTGTGTATTTTGGTAGCACTGATCGATCGCACGGGATGAAACTGTGTTACCGTGCGGAGGGAATGATTGTGTGGAAAAAAGGCTGGACTGCTACTTCTTATTGCAGTAAAGGACATGGGATGGGTTCGTTCGAAAAGACAGCAGGAAGAATAGATCGATTCTCGATAAAACAATTTATAAACAGTCAACAACACAAGCGTCCTCCATTATTGGGCCGTAATGTTTTTGTTTTTGTTGACTCATATAGTTAGCTTGTCGCTTAAATGCAAAACATACAACGGAAACTCTACGTAAGATCATCGTATATTTTTGGGTAATTTTCAATTATAATTCAAAAAAGTGATCTGCGAAACGTATTGCAAAATATTGTTCCAAGCAATCTTGGATTTAAAAATTGTTGAATTATAACTAATTTGGTGATTTCAGGATACAAATGCAGTTCATGCAAACGCTGAAA
The DNA here is from genome assembly GCA_018908115.1 of Anopheles rivulorum. Classification (NCBI taxonomy): domain Eukaryota; kingdom Metazoa; phylum Arthropoda; class Insecta; order Diptera; family Culicidae; genus Anopheles; species Anopheles rivulorum. Next base: position 14,804 of record STHB01001384.1, on the reverse strand, counting down.
TGTTGAAATAGGAACGTACCAACAAATAGCTGGATTGTGCCATAAACGTTCATTGCAAAACGCAGTAGTTGCTCCAATCTAATCGCCATTTATAGAGGTCGTAGATCTCCTTTTTGTAGTGACTTCTTCATCGTCCTCCATATACGACACAATGGAGAAGCATTGTCTTCTCGAATGGAGTTAAGACGGGTTCGTAAGTGATCGATAACGTTCTCGTCCCAGTTGCATATATTCGATCTTCGCGACAAGTGTTTTGTATGGAGAAGTTTTTTTTTTCATTTGAAGACTGAAATCCGGTTGGCTACCAGCAGTCTAATGGGTATCACAACATTGAAGTCAGTGCTAACTTCACAAAGATCACATTCTTTTTGCATTGCAATATCTTCATGCTCTTCGACCACCTGAAGACTACAATAAAACATTTCCTGAAATTCGATTCGAAGGTGGTATATATAGCGTAACAGTGCGTAAAGTTTTGTGGCATCTCCTCGCTAGTACTCTCCTTCAATGAATTGATTCATTATTTAGAGCATTATTTTCGCTAATAATAGATACATATTTATTTTCAAGTTCTTCATTTGGAAAAGCTTGAAATTTGAGGCCTCGACACTCATCAGTGTTCCAGTGTATTCAGTCTCTCTTATGTGACCCTAAGACAACATTACTGTACATCTTCCCTGCATAAAGTATTGAATTTGAGGATAATAAACTGATAAACTCCTGTCAAAACTAATCAACGATCGCGAACCTTCGCTTACCTAAAGAAAAATCCTCTACTAAACTGTTGCCTATAAAAATCGCCTATATTTTGATGAAATTTGTATTTTCCCCACCACTTGCTGTTCCTCGTCCACTTACAATGCGCATGTAGTCGGATTCTCTTCCCTTGTGCCTAATTGTCTGCGCCTTTGTTCGCGTTCCCGTTTCTAATGAAATCGATGATTGATGGATCGCGCTCACGGGAAGAAGAATGATCACTTTAAAATCAACGCATAACACAGCCAAGCCAAGATGAAACAGTTACACCTTTTCATTTCCTTCCTTCCGTTTGTTTTTATTGTGCTTTTCCTCCCGCTTTCCTTTTCCGCACCTTTTCCGATGCAACGCTTGTGTCCCGCATAACGCGCACATTCGGGCACACAATGTGCGATCATATATGCGCCAAGCGATTGTCGACCTGCCCGGAAACGGTATTGAGATCTGTATCACCAAGTTGACGAACAGGAAGACCTTTCCCGTCCAAACCAATGCACTTGGAAAAAGGCCACCAAAAAGCTGAGCGATCAAACTCGGCGATTGGCGATATCCACTATATACTATATAGCCATAATCGGCCAACTCTCAACTCTTCCCCGATCGTGCTGGATTATTGCTCTGTGCGTACGGGTGGTCCGGAAGGTAGCGCCATAGACACACACACACACATACGCACGCACACTTACACTCCACGGTGTAGGAAACACGGTGCACGACTTTGCCCAGACGCAAGTCATTTAAAGCAAGTGCCGCCGACATGATGCCGCCATCCTGACGATGGCGTTTCGGTATCTTCGTATCGCCTGCCTCTGCATTTATCGTGGTGCGTGCATCGCAAGCAGCACACAAAACTGCGCGGCAATACCGCGGCGAATGGAAAATGCCGGTTTTGGTGCGGGAGGATCCGGGAATTCTGATGACTTTTGGCGGCGATTTCCCTTTTTATCTTACAAACTTTCTGGCTGCGTTTTTTTTTTTTAATTTTGTTTATACCATCTACCGACAAGGAAATGGGGAAGTTTGAAACAATAAACAAATGACAACTTTTGCCACGGCGGCTGCTTAGTTAGTGTTGCTGTTGCTGGCAATTAGGTGCGCCGTTCTTGGCCGTTCCGAACATTGCACCAGTGTACAACAAAACATTCAAATTCCAAATACCCATCTAATATCGCTTCGCAAACACACACACGCATTTGGTGGATTTTGTTGTTGATTTAGTAAAAAAAAAAACTCCTTTACGATCGCATCATTTCAACGCATGTGCTAAGAAAAAACAACTAACGACGACGACGACGTGTTGAAATCCCAAATTGCGCAACGCGTCCTAAAAAAGCATTCTCTAACCGGGGGCCAAAAATCAACAACGAAAAAGGAAACGAACTGCACTCGAACAAGCCAAAAAGTCATCGCATTAGTCTGGAAGAGACAGAGATTTGGTGGGGCAGAAACAAGAAGGGGATGGACGCCTCGCTAGGATGCGTTACGCAACCGAACCGTTTGCTCTTTCTGCTTTGGCAGCTGCACCTGACCGGCCACGAAAGCAGGAAAGAAACAAACAGCGTTAAAGAAGCGCAGAATGTGCAACGCGCAGTGAAGTGCACATTTTTTTTCTTGCATGTTCTTCGACCGTACACACATCTTTTTCCCATGCTTTCGGAGTCACACATTTGCGATCGGCAGCTTGCGCAACTTGCGCAGCGTCCCAATCGTAGATACGGCGGCCAAGGATGTGCCGATCCTTTCGCAGGTCGTCCTTTTTTTCGTGTGTGTGTGTAACGTCATTAACTTCGGTTTCGCCTACGCTTTTGCCGTATCCTTCGGTCCCATGTGAAAATGTTCGTCGCTTTACGGGTAGATGTTGCTTGCAACATCCTTGCGCATCACTCTTCTCACCACCCTCGGTCCGTCGTCGGATATGCCGACACTTTATGACTTTTCGTACCTATTGCTGTTCCGTGTCCTAGCCAAAAGGCTCATTTAGACGGTTCGACTTACCCACACACACACGTGAGCCATATGTTTCTTGTACGTTGGTGCATATCTTATCGCTAAAAGCATTTTGGCCTTTTTTTTGCCTTCATGCCAGCATCCGGTAGGCACGGGCTTGTGGGAACTTCAGTATCATTTTGTGCCAATCGTTAATTAACTGCTGCTTGCTTGGGTGCTCATTTCTCCCTCATCTTGGGAAGACAGTTGGCTGTTCGAAATTGTAAACCAAGGAATTATGGATTTGTGTTAAGTTTCATGCAATTTTTGCTATTCTATGGGGGTACAAACGCAAAACGAGATATTTAGAAATCATGTATTCGTGTAATACAATTGTTTTATTATTTTATAATTATTACACTTACAAATACAGAAATTTTCAAGATTTGTTTGTGAAAAATGTATTTTATTGTGTTATTTTTCAAGTTTGACTTTGAAATACAGGATTTGTGTGAATTAAGAACATTTGAAAATTGTTCAGAAAGATCATAAATTAAAATATTCAGTTAATAGTAATTATCGTTTTGGATCGTTCCTTTGTTTCCTTTGTTTCTTTTTCCTTCGGTTTATTGTCGCCATTGTCTAGTATTGCCACGCATTATGGTTGACTATTTATGATCTTTATTCGATATTACACCTACCATTATGCGCCAAACTGCGATTAGTTAATTCACTTTTTATTCGCTCGCACGCCCCGTTCTTTAATTTAGCATTTCGATCTATTTGAATGCAATACCCTAACATGTTCACCTCTCCAAAAAGTAGCGTCTTCCATCGAACCTCAAGACAAAACACACCCTAAAGGCTGCTACACATCTTCAAACCCTAGACCGCGGGTTGCGATTGTTTACAGTAAAGAGTTTATTCACATCAGCACAGCCCACCACTGTTCCCGGCTAATGCGCACCGGAGCTATTTTCGGCGATCACCACGTACATACACATATACACACACACACACACATGTGCACACAGTTCAATTGCAGACACCCGCGAGATGCGCTTTGCTCCCGTTGCGTGCGTTTGCCAATGGCCGGATGCATTTCGGTGTGCATTTTGTGCGCTTCCTCTCCTTTCCACCCTTTTCATTTCCGTCGTCACCACCACGTCGGCACGGTTTGTATACATTTCCGTCCCCCGTTTTTCCCTTCTGTGTGTGTGTGTGTGTGTGTGGTTTTTGTTAAAAATAACGGCAAGCAAAACCGCGCAGAAGGATGCACCCGGGAAGATGTTGAGCGAGGCTGCACCGGCCCACGGCAAAATGCGGAGTGTGCGGTGTAGTGGAGGTGTAAAGTAGTGAAAAACCTGGGTAACAAAAAAAACCTGATCCAAAATACTACACCCATGTTCAATGAACTTTAGTGTAAACAGCATTTGTCCCGCTGTGTGCGATGTATCTGGCATTTCCAATCAACGGTTTACCAGTGCGCCTGGTAGGAAGGTTTTGCTTTCCTGGTTTTGCTCCACCACCTTACCATACGGGAATGGGGCGAAGATTAATTGGAGACATTCGCTTAATAATTATGAGTGAAAAACATTCCAATGAAGAAACGTGTGCACGGTTTATAATTTTCATAAACAGATCGTTTAACGCTTAATTTACCCTGCGCAAGGTACATACGGTCGGACGAGAGTTTTTTATTTAAGAAAAATGCACTATTTTTTGTTCAAAATCTTTCATTCTCCACGGACAAATTGGCTATGTTAATTTCTTCTTATTAGCCAGACGATTTAAAAAAAAAACAGCCCTTTCTTTTACGCTGCGCAATGGCATTAACGACGACGCACCGCACATATATAGGACGCCGTTGTGCATAGCAAAAGCTTCAACCCAATTCATTCATCATTAGTGCTCTCCCAAAAGTGCTGTTGCAACGGGCAAGTTCTTGCCGCGAACGGACGCAAAACTTGCCTGTGCAGACGAGAACGAATCCGAACACGAGAATGGGGATTCCATTGTAACGCGTCGCGGCCAGGGCGATCAAACGGGCGAGCAAGATTCTGGAAAATCATTCCATTTTGGACCCGAAGAGAAAGGTTAATTACAACCACCACCAAGCCCAGCAGCCCCACACGGGTACGTGTGATGGTGCCTTTCGCCAAGACCGTGGTTTTGTCCGAAAAATGGAATGGAGTGGATAATTAATTAAAACTCGCTCTCCTAATTGGCGGAGGTTATTTTAATCATTGCTGCAAAACATTTATCAACTAAGCCGGTTGGGAAAAGCTAGCTCTCTTGTTTTGTTTGTTCCTCTAGACGTGGTGTGTGTGTGTGTGTGTGTGTGCTCCCTCTCCTACAGTGCGTTGCAACTGGTTCGCCTTCGAAATGCAAAGTTGTTGCTGCACCGAAAAGACCCCCGGAAAAATGAACGGGACCACGCGGAACAGCAATTCCATTCTGCTGCTGTTCGTACGTTCCTTCGTTAGCGGAAACACAAACATTTGGTGGAGTCGAATCAATTGGAATTAAATTACTACTAACTGGGTAACCTGCAAACCAGAGCAACAGTGTCTTGAGGATCGCATTTACACCTCTGGTAGTTAATGATGTCAAAATAAAGAGCTTTCTTTTACGATGCAAATATGCTAAAGTTGGGCTGATAACGATTGGATTACGATTTTAATGTTACAGGGTTGGCGAGCTGCGTTAGCTGTAGTTGTAACCATTTCTGGATTCATTTCGAATAGATCTAGAATTTGAAGAAGTAGATCTGCATTTTCTAGTTTGGTGCTGAGATTCAAAAATGGTTTCGATTCCTCTTATTGAACTTGAAATCCTTGCAAAGGAACTCGTATTTTCTTGCCCCCTTTTACATTAGGCAAATTTTATCCTAAAACTGTTGTATAAAAATTGAAACATCATTCAATTTCTAATCTTTTTCCCGAAGAAACGTGGCCAAAAGTATCAACCGACCTCGCGAACTACAAAGCATACAAAGCAAACACGCGTACGTATGCCAACGGTTTTCGAAGCATTACGGTGCGGCCGTTCGTGGGCAGCGAATCTAAAATGTCTGCCCGTTGATGCGCGTCCGCCATTACGCGTCCGCCAAACGCACCAGCAGCAGCAGCAGCAGCGGTTAGGCAAAGAAGAAAAACAAATCAACCATCGCGGCAAACGCCCGAAGCAAAACTCGCACTATCATGGCGCATCGGGAAGCCGGGAGTATTCCGAATTTTAAGATGCACCCAAACGCGTACGCCAAAACGGTGGGCAACGGATGCGTGTGCGCGTGGGGTTGGAAGCGGGAGCGTCACCCACCTTTTCCATTCCCATCGCCGGCTAGCGCTTGTGTTTAGTTTGCGCATCCGTGGCCTTTGCGCGTACGCACAGCTTACACGCGTGTGTGCGTATCGCGCGTTTCTGGCTTTATTCGTTTTCCCTTTTTTTTTTCGCCTATCTCTTCTAGTCCTTCGCTAGGTTTCTTCGTACCGGCCCCCTAGTACCCCCCTACCTCCTATCGCCCGTTCCACACACACACACACACAGACGCGGCGGGGCACACAGCGAAAAGAAGCCACGCAAGAGAGATACGACGCAACTGCCGTGGGTCCTCCATATAAGCCCGCAACACGCCAGTCGCGCTCTCGCGGTCTTCTAATCGCGCTTTCCGTCATTTTGTCGCGCACCACCCTAAGCGCTTCGTCCGCCCGTAGCCCTTCGGTCCGTCGCGCCGTCTCGGTTTCTCCAATTTCTCGGTTTCTTCGTTTTAATCTGCGTTCGCATTATTTATTGCCCGGCCCGGGCAAAAGGGACGAATATCCCGAAGAAAACTGCCCTTTGGGAAGGAAGCAAACAAAAAAGGGAAGAAAATCACTGGAACCCAATGGCAAGAAGAAAAAGAAGAAGAAGAAGAAGAAGGAGAAAAGGCAGGAGCTCCACTTCACACCTTTCATCTCCCCTACCCGCGTCACCTGACTTTACCGAATCCGCGGCGATCTATGCGTGGGCTATGCGTAAGCGAGCGTTGCGTTGCGTGCACCGTTCAATCCGCGGTCCCGTAGAAAAGCCATCCCGGCGAGTGAAGAGGCAAAGCAACGCAAGACGTAGCAATACGACCGGCTCACATACTAATAGAATCCGTACCGTAGACGTACCCAAGAAGCCAAACGACGCCAATGACATTAAACACCATCGTCGCGTATCTCGCGTCACCACCACCGCCATACGTGCGCGGCATGCATTCCTTGTCCCTCGCCCTTCTTTGCCCTTCTTTCCCTCCGAGTTCACACAAACCGAGTTCTTGAGATGCGCAAGAGGATCTACGGAACGACACATTTCCATGCCCCGTGCGTCGTTCTCCTCCGTTCCCTTGCATTTTCGTGCGTTGGAAATGCAGAAACCGACCGAAATCTTGCCTTGGCCTACGCCAACAGTTTTTCCGTTTCACATTCGTCCGCATGACAGTTTGACGCAAATGGAAGAGACGACGACGAGGTTGTGGCTGGCTGGAGAATGCATCTCTGGGGGGGCCCCGAAATTCTTTCCACAGCCTTCTACCGTGTGTGGGTGGAGAACTTTTCTCGTGTTTTCTTCGCGTTTCCTTACACGAAATGCGTACATTAAGGTGTTTGGAAAGGAAAAATGTACCATTTCGTCCACGAATCAGAACCACGCGCACCTTTGCTTCCTGGACGACACAAAGCTGGTGCACTTTCATGGTCACTGCCATTTGGGACGGCTGCGTACAGTGCTGGCCGGGTATGTATGCGGTCGTTGTGGTTCAGATGTATTTTTGGACATTTTATAGCATATGATCTGATTGATTTTTAGAGCTGAGCCACCACTGAGGTGAAGTGCACTGGTGCGGGATTATGCATCCTGCCTCACGTGATTCCAGGCATGTTTCGTCACATTTTACGAGCTTGTGATGAGGTGGTAAAGATATGGGAAGAAAAGTTAATTAAGTGATGAATCTCTCTTTGTACAAGAGAAGATTTGTGATATCTTTAAAATTATTAGTGTACTTTTAGGCAGTTTAATTTTGAATCAAATGGAAATATTTTTAGAACTTATATTTGCAAATTCGGAAAGCAATAAAACCCAAACAAAAACAAAATCTTATCTTACAAATTAATCATCAACTCATAAAGTTTAAAATATTGTATGATTTTTAGCTTATTATTCAACCATTTATAATCCATTTCAAACATTTTCTTTTCCTTGAATATTCTTTGAAATATTGATCACGCATCATTCAGCAATAACAAATAAACTGGCAGCCTACAGTGCGGTACATAATTATAAGAACACTTCTAAAAACCTTATGAGTTTATATATTTACCATGATTAATGCTTTGCAATTACTTCTGCATTCTGTTTCTTGTTGTTAGGAGAGGAATTCACGAGAAGCTCAAAAAAATATGTAATATGGAAGGATTATTAATGAGGAAAAAGATTGTTTCATTCAATCTGACTCAACCCATTATTAATTGTATCTATCTTTGAACGAATTAACAAAGTTTGGTATAGTTACGTTACGCACTGTATTCATAATTTATTTTGCAAATAAAAAATCAAAAACGTGCACAAAATTAAAAAATATTCTCTATTTAACGTTTTCGTTTGTAATGTAAGCCAAAAAAAAAACACATGGAAAGGTACCACATTTGTTAGAAATTTATGTCACAACGACCCTATCCCAAACTGCCAAAACTCACTTCGACTCCGTCATGCCATGCTCCTCCGGGTCGGGTCCCCTGCATCGCATTTTAGGCTTCCATTGCATTGGCCGGTGCCAACCGTTGTAAATATCCACACGAAATGGGTAGCATTTTTAATTTCGGCATGTATGCAGTTTGACACCAATCAACATAAGGGCGCGTACCATGCCGCCCATAAGGGGCCGCCAACCATGCGTGGGATTTTCGTGGTTTTCCTAGCTTTTTCCGCTGCACGCCCTCGTGCCGCGGCGATCGTTATTTGCCCTAGTCACACCACCAAGCACCCTCCACCCTTCACTTCCTCCTCGTATCGTTTCCAAAAATTTTCCCCCGTTATTCCACCTCCACCCCCATTCCATCCATCGATTCCCATTCCGCTTCAAACTGCACATGAAAAATGCACAAATTGCGGTCTGTGATGCTTGATGGACGAAACGGGGGAAGAAAAAAAAAACAGGATAAAATACGCACTCCTTCGCAAGTCCATCACGCGTATCGTGCCCCACAACCGGCCAGCTCAGCGTATGTGTGTGAGTTCCGGTGCGATTCGAACCGGAAACAACAGGGCCATGTCTGCGTTTTCATACTAAAAAACAGCAAATGGAAGGATGGGGAGAGGGGGGGGGGGGAGGTGTGGCACACAGGCACAACGGGGGAGGTAGATAGAGAAATAATGAACTAGCCAACAAACTAAAAACAAAAAAAGCACAAAACATACCCACACGTATACAACACAACAACACCGGGCCGGCCGCGCACAAATGCGCAAAGCAGCGAAAGCGAATAGAACGTTCGCAATCGCACACGCAACCGAACCGAAACGGATGCAGCGCTATCTCGCTTCCGCACGCACACCAAAACCAAAGCGACGAAATTGTGCGTACCGAAGCAAAAGAAGAAGAAAAAACAACAACAACAACAACAATCCGACAAAATCAACGGCAGCAGCCAGCAGCTTGGAACGTGAACAAGGGCGTGAGTTTCAAAAATTAGAGCTAATAATAATTTTGCGGAAGTGAGCAGCAGCAGCAGCACACGATCCGATCGCGGAGTTTTGCTGCGAGGGTGTATCCGAGTGTGTGTGTGCATATGCAAGATCGTTCGTCTGTGTCTGTGTGCTGCGGGCATATGGGTGCGGGAACCAAACAGCCAAAAAAAAGGAAAAAAAGCACTTCATCATCGGTGATTGCTTCCAATTTTTTTTGCCTAAATAAGAAACGAAACTTCAGGTTCCGGTGTACGAAATGCGAATGCGGACCGGTGCAGGTATTATGGCACTCCGGTTCGTAGGGAACGTGCCCGCTCGCGCCCTACATTCCACGTGGCACGAGGGGTTCGGTTAGGCTGCACCAGTTTTTGGTGCCTTCGCTCCTATCTCAAGTGCAACTGCACAAAACACTAGAAATAGGTTTCCCCGTGGTGCGCAGAAACAAAAAAAAGAGCCACCATTACTACTACCACGGACGGACGAGAGCCCTCTGTTTGAGGGCGAATTGCTATCTCTGCCGCTGCTTGTCTGTCCTCCTATCTGCCCCCGGGGGTTTTACTCGTGGGCCAAATTGGAAACGGTTTGTTCGGCGGACAGCTGCAGAAAAGCGCACGCCCCAGCGTCTAATGGTTTGCGCGTTTGAAACCATCGGCACCGCAAAAGCACGCATGTTTGTTGTTCGGTGCAGATGTAAACCAAACGCATTGAAACTGAATAATTGCATTTTAAAAACAGTGCGGAGGGGGCATAAATTCCGAGTTTAACACCGGTACGATAAATTAAGCTATTAATTTTGCTAGTTTAAGCTGAAGTTAAGCCATCAGTAACGTATTTCATTCAGCCGAACGAACGGGCTGATTTCGCTTTAATTTTGTATTTTTTTATTTTATTTTGCTATATCTTCTTACTGCACATTTAAGTACAAGTATTATAGTACATCTGTGTAGTATATTAACACAGCATTAACAATCAACACACCTTCGTCGTAGCGAAAGTTCCCCGGGAATGCGTGAGCGCCTGCCACACAAACTAAGAAGTCACGCGCCAAGAATGACGCTGGCGGAAAACTAATTCCATCTCAAATGCTCGCAAGTCCTGCTGTTGAAATTCAATGAAACGAACCGACACTAACTGACTGAATAGAGCGAAGAATAAAAAAATGCATATAGAAAAGCACTGAACGGAGACCGAAACGCGCTTAACGCGGGGCAGAAAAGAGAAGACTTGGTTGGTGTGTTAAATGGCGATCGTGGACGACTACACCACCCCAAAATGTTGCCGGCCAGCCAGAGTCCGCCCGGAGAAATGATATGGTGAAAATTAAATTAAATTGAATAAATAAACACGGTTGGCTTTGCTGCCGCTGCTGCTGCTGTTACTGTTCTCTCCACACCTTATCGTTCGCTTGATCACTCTTGAGCCGCAAAAGCACAAGATCGGCTTTCTTTTCGCTGCAAAGAGGCTGAACCTTTGGGGGGGGTGGGGGGTAGTGAGTAGAAGTTTTACTCAGTTTGGGGCCTTTCTTCAAAAACGAATGGAGATGGGTTGGGAGAGGGGTTTTGGAAAACGGTGGCCATAGTTGCACTGCACAGAGGTCTGTTTGTTGGCAAACAATGCGAGAGCGAAAGGTTCACTCACTGTTGATTGCTGCATCATCGATGGAATAAAGGAACCAGGGACGAACATGATTTCTGAAGATTGAAATGTTCTACGAAAAAATCTTCTAAACCGTACCGGTAAACGCACATACCGTTGTTCAATGGTTTGAAGAATTGTTCACTCAATTTAAAGTACTTCAACATCGGGACAGACATACTGGAAGCAGCATCAGTGCTGTTTTTTTTCTTTCTTTCTTTTCTCCCTTTAGCATCACTAAGCTTAAAATGAATTCCACGAATTTTCAACCTTAAAATATGTTTTAGAAAACATTTTGGGTACTGAAGGACGCTCAATCCAATGTGTTCTTAACTTGTAATAACTTGTAAGAAAAAGGTCTTTAAATTATTTGCCGACAACGTTATGATTAGGAGTTGTATGATTTGCTAAGATAAGGTTAAGACAAGATCACCAGTACGTAGTCTCGTTCTCATTTTACAAAAGTGTTATACGTTATCAGCCTGTAATTATAAAGTTTGTTGTATAACTCTGCTCATTTTGTTGTTTAAAGCCAATTTTTAACATATTTATGCGAGTTACAGCTTAGTTTAAGCTTAACAACGGTGCTGTTAATTGGTAATAAGATCGTTAGAATTATATTATTTGCAGATAGTACAATTATACAATTATTACATTTTGTTTCGTATTTTTTAACTGCCGATTCCTAATCAATTTAGTATAAACTATTAACTAAATTTATAAACAGCTATTGAATTTAAAAAGAAAATGCTTTTTTGTTCGTAATAAGTTGTTAATAAATGCTTAATAAAAGTCATTTAAAACTTTACAAAAATTGTTTCTTTTTGCTTAATCTTCAACCTGCATGATGACATCCTCTTTTAAACTTTATTATTTCAACAATCAAAACCGTTGAAAATTAACCATCAATTCAAAGCGGCCTCACGGAGGAGTTTAATAACGCGAAGCGAATTTTTTCCTACGGATCGCTCATAAGGATTGTAAGAAAAACATAAACATAAAAACCACGCCGCATCCTAAACTTTGCGCAACATTCAACGGTTGACTTTGTTGCGCAATCGAATAAACTGTTGGGAAAGGAAACATGACGCATCCAGTGGAGAGCTTTTGTTGTATTTGTGTTTCTCCTCCCATGGAATCGTTTGCTTGTTGTTTGTATTAGTTTTCTTTACCTTTTCTGTATGTATCCTTCCCACATCCTTGCACTTGTTCGCACCGCGGCGTCGGTGTGTATTTTCTTGCGCTTGTTGCCCTTCGATAGGAGAAGAATTCCTTTCAGCGCGGACACAAAATCGTACTGGAACAAAGCATCAGCAGTTAGCAGTGCATTTCAAAACATGACCAATCTCCTGGTTTAGCCAGAAATAGGCACACACATGTGGAAACGAACAAGGAACCAACCGGTGCCTCGGAAGGGCAAAAAAAATCCAATTAGAGAGTCCGTGATTTTTTGGGGTTAAACCACCAAACCACGAAACGGATGGAGAAAGATGAAGAACGAATAATAGAAAACCTGTTCTCCCGGGGCACAAGATTCGACCCACTCGCCTAGAATTTGGACCCTATCCCTTTCGCCCTTATCCCGACGACCTCCGCCACGGTCCGAGCAATCCTTTTTTCTTCTTTTTATTTTCATTTTCGTTGTACATTCATTCCCTCTTACCACACTGTTTCTAGTTTCTGATTGTAAGCATTTTTATTCCTTCGTTGGACCGCCACGATGCTTCTTTCATTTTGTCCTCGGCGTCACGGCTTCCTTCCTGTGCCTGCTTCGCGACAGGTTCCTAACCCCCTTAGGGACAGGAATAGCGTGTCTTGCACTTGCAGCGATTCACCAAACTTGCTTGGTTGCCCTCCTGTCCCATGTGTGTGAGTGTTTGTGTGTGGTTGTGGGGGATACGATCTGGTGGAAAAGGAAACAGGGCACAATAATCGAAAAACAAGCCCCGATGGAAAAGGAATTAAAAATGCATCTCACCCTTTTTTCGCCGAGCGCAGGAAATCAACGTGCGCGCGCGGTGCAGGAGATTTCGGGATTCCACACACAATCCTGATATTCTCTTTTTTTTTCTTCGTCTATCTAGGTTGTTCTAGTATGGCAGGTATGGTTGGGGCAACTAATACAATGGCGAACAGCAACGTCGGCTGGAGACGACTGGCGGCGGCAGGTACGGTATCTGCAGGGCAATAAAATAAACCTACAAATTTATGTCCATTCCTATTTTGCCCATTATTTCTCTCAATCCTTCTTTTTCTCGGGAAGGGATTTTGAACATTTTTTAAACTCCCACTGCGTTTCGGTTGCTCCCCTGCCACCGGGATGTTTTAAAGAGACCAAGACAGGAGTGTATTTGATCAAGGATTTATCGAAAGGGAAGAAGTGATTCAAGAACAAATAATTGTTCTTTTTGCCCATGATTTTAGAGCAATCACAGCTTATTACGTTCAAGCGTTAGATTCAACGTAAAGACAGGATTTGTTTTTAAATTCTAACAAGCAATTATAATGTAATTTTTAAGCATTTAAAAGGGTCATAATTATATAGTCAGCATATAAAAATGTCTAATAATTAACAAAATTTGTTATGCAAATATTTAAATTGCAAGCTCAACTGATACTCAAAAACATAGTGACATCCACTCAATTGATATAATTTATCAACCTTAGTTATATATTTTTTTAAACAAACTCAAATACTTGCTATTTTTATATAGTTTTTCGTACCTTTTTATTTATTTCGCTTTAATGTATCTTTATTAATAACCAGAACTATCTTATTTTGATTGGAAATAACATTTTTATTTTAAAATTTAAGTCATTTTGCAATCTATTTCAAACCTAATACAATTTGCAATTATGTTTTCATTAGCTACCACGATAATTTTGCCGCGCACTGTACAACATGGCCGTCTTATTGACACTATACAAATCTTTATTTTGCATCATGTTAGTAATTATTTATGATAAATTACTTTATCTCTCTGTGTAAAATTGCATAATATTGATGCAAATGCAAATGAATTTACAAAAGCAGCAAATTTAGTTTAATTAAACGCAAAAAAACTGTTATATTGTTTTACGAAACTTCATAGAATAAAACAACGAATTCTCCCTAACTCCTAATCCTACCTCATCCCAATTTGTCATTGGGTATTTAAGCAAACCGGTCACCTTACGCACAGTCCGTTTCCATGGTAACACAAAACGATCCTTGGACAAAGCTAACGCAAGCCGCCACAGTTCGGAGGTTGTCAAAAATTTTTTCCCGTCCATTCTCTGTGCGCTTGAACTTCCTTGTTGTTGAGCTGGGCGGTTTTTTCTTCCTCTTCTTTTACGGGTCCATAGAATGTTAAAAAGTTATGTAAACTGTCTTTTCACCCCTTCCCATCCTTTCCGTTCGTACAACCCTCTCCCTTTGACAGCGGAGAGCATAGGAATTGTCAAACATTCAAACCGCGATCGCGTACGCGAACCAGTCATGGCCTCCTTCTTCGTGGCAATAGTTTCTCCATTTTTCTCTTGCGTTCTCTTCGTGCAGTTGCAGATAACCTAAAATTTACCCCCCGGCTTGGGCAACAGCATCATCAACAATAACAATAAAAATAAAAATAATAATACTAGCAGCAACAACAGCAGCAGCAGTAGTAATAAAAAAACCCGTGAAAAGCGAACGAACAGCATCGTCATCCACGATTGCAATCGTTCGCACCAGCGTAGGGTTGTCTCGCGAAGGGGACAAGTGCGTTGAGCAAGGGGGGCCAAAGAAAGAGGTAAAG
>STHB01001372.1:0-18469 GCA_018908115.1 Anopheles rivulorum | reverse complement strand
TCCGTCCACGTCTCCGGGGCGTTTGGCGCTTTTTTATCTGGCAGAGATTGAATGCAGCCTGGTCTGGTGGTTGGCTTGCAGATATCAAAACTCCGTACGTTTGCCAGGCGTTCATTATTCAAATCTCCCGCCGCGTCACATCCGCGTCTCGTTCTGTGGCCCGTTTGTCACACAAAATGTCACAGCACATTTCGTTGGGTTGTGTGTGTTTTTTTTGTGTGTGTTTTGCTGTCGTAACACACCTTTTCCACGGCGTTTTTAGTGTGTGTGTGTGTGTGTGCTTTTTCAGCATAAACCGACGTGGAGGGTTTGCATTGCTTCACAATGATGACGACACCTTGCCGTGACAACAACATATCTATGCTGACCGGTTTTGTGCCCAGTGCCCAACAAAACGTGAACGTGAAAAGTGCCGGACCGCAATTATTTACTACATGTTCCTTCATTTCCGCCTGCAGCGAATGGTTCTGTGTGTACGTGTACTTAATTCTTTTTTATTTCTGTTGAATGTATTTTGCACAAAACGAGCAACACGAGCTGTGTGTGGCAATCCGTTTGGTAAGGGAAAGTTTTTATCTTAAAAAGCATTACAGCACCAACAGTTGCTCTGTGTGTTTGCTTCCATTTTTTTACGTGTTTGCCCTTTCTGTGCGCTTATGATTTGTTCAACATATTCGTGTTTTGCGTTTTTGTTGTTTTTATTTTACTATTCTCTAGTTCTAGGAGAAGCTCCATTGTGGATGTGGCAACCTGTTTTTTCCCCTTTCCGATTTGAGGATGAGAAGATTCATCACAGTCGATGGTACGTTTTGTGTTGTTTAGTAAATAGCTAAACGAATCCTTTTTGCAAAAGGACCCAGGCGCCCGTGAAGGTGAAATCACGACCGAGTGGAACACATTTGTTTGGCCGTGAGCTGCTGCCTGTTTTTTCTACACACAATACATGTGTGCTTTCTGTTGTCAGATGCAGTGGTGGATTTTTGTTGGGAAGAAAGAGGTCAGCAAATGTGGCGTTTAATATTGCGGTACGGTAAAGAAGATCTGTGGCTAACACAAATGGCAAATGAAGAGGGTATGGATATGTAACACGAATTGAAATTGGAGAAAAATGAGGAGAAAAATCAATTACGATATTAAAGTTTTGAAGGAAAAATTTAAGATTTTAAAGAATTCCAAAATACCTGACGATTTCTGGATCAGGATGCAATTTTAAAGTCACAGAGAATTATAAATGTATAATTTATAAGGAATTTAAATTTATAAGGTAAACCCATGAAAGGACGAAATCTTCAAGATAAAAGTTATAAGAAAATGATTTGATATTTTTACAGTTTGTTTTATCAGTGACAAGTCCAAGATGTCCAGAGATGTTTCGTAAGTAAATAATTGGAAGTCGAAAATTTTAATAAACCACGCATGATCAAAGCTAGTCCTAGAACTGACGAACTATGTTGTGTTGAATACACCAAAATATCACATAATATCACTTATAAAAAATGAAAAATGAATCAAAACCAGTAATTTGTAACTGATAATTGGTTAATAAATAATACCTCTGAAAAATTTCATATACATCGGCCCAAAGGTCGTCGAGATAGTGGAAAAATTACTCTAAAAAGTATAAAGGTCGTAGTTTCTCGGTGTAAAAATTTAAAATGCTTTACCAAGAGAAGAAAACAATTAAAATAAAGCCAGCATATGGTCACAGAATGGTGAACAAACCCATAATGGAACAAAAAAAAGTTCCTCTCTCGTGAATCGATTCGGAAGCTTCCCTTTATCGAAACAATATGTATTTTGAGCACACAAGCAAAAGATCACGAGTTTACAACGGCAACAACAGCATCGTTACATGTAGCAGAGTAAACGGGGGGCCCATAATTTTGAGCGTGCAAAGGCAATTTAAATCCTGCTTAAAAATATTTGCGCTGCGCTGATACTTCCACGGGAAAACCCAATTTTGCTCCCCATGTCACGCTATTGCTCCGTCGGGTAGTACATTTGGGAACGGGGCGAACGTGAGAATGATTATTCCTTTATTTTTATCACCTGCCGGAAATGGTGAGGTTCGTTCCTGTTTCTCGTTCCCCAAAAAGCAACAAACAGACGAGAAAAACACATACGCGCGTGGAGGAATCCATGAGCCGTCGCCAGAAGCACCTCAACGCGGGCAATACGATGGTAATAGCGATGGGCTTCTGCAGTGGCTTAAGCCTGATATATGTTTATATCCTGTTGTCCGCTTGCACGGTACGATGGGTACGTCTGGGCTACGCTTGCATCATTGTCCCTAGCAGTCTCTATTACAGCCTTCTTCCTCCACCTTCTCCATCCCACTATCATCTCCGCATCATCATCATCACCGTGGTCCCATGGTGTTCGAGCATTCGCGCAGGGTTGCGGGATTAAGATGGCGACAGAAAATATGTGCATTGCGAGCAAGAATTTCGATCGAATTTCATTTCCCACATACGGGGACCCAACCAACCAACAAGTCGCCCTCAGCACACTTCAAACAGCCTAAAGCGACGAAACATCGCGCGACAAAGAGCTGGTCGCTAAGGTCGAAAGCGAACGAAAGCGAAAAGAAAAAGGAAAACGCATAGCGCCAGTGGTGGCCTTCAGTTCGTTTACCGGTATCCCGGGATGGTGTGTTTTCTGCATATAAAGTCGATCCTCTGACTCCCTTTTTTTTGGGGGAGGGTCGAGCTGAGGGCTGCTGTGGTGAACTGCCCCACCCGGACGTATGTGCAAATGTTGGTGGCCGTGTCTCCTTGTTTGCATGGTGGCCGACAACTGCCTCCCCCGGAAAAAAAAACCAACCCGAAGGTTCTGCTGCGAAACGATTGAAATAAATTCATCCCGCTCACGTAGCGGGCTTCATTTTGTACCAATAAATTTGGCCACCCCGTTCGCATACCTGAGCAACAAACACGGCATGTTTCCGGGCTTTGCTTCCGGGGAGCAAAGGGTTTCCGGGACCGTTCAGAGTTTTTTTTTTTGGGTTTTTTTTGGGTGCCTTGATCTGGGAAGACATACCGACAACAGGACCAGGCCAACGAAAAAAGGCTCCAAAATATTCCGACGTAGAATTTTGCGGGACTAGATTGGGACGTGCCTGCATATGCGGGATCTGTCGACGATCCCGAAGAGATATGGAGAGAGAGAACGAGCAAGTGGGCATCGACACCTGAATGCCTTACGGGTACGTTATGTGCAGGAACATGTTTTTTTTGGAGCACCAACAGCACCAACCAAATTCAAAAAAAGAACCTTCGCTGTTTTTTTTTTTCGTTGGTTCTCTACTCTGAAAAATTTCGTGGCAATCGTGGATAGCAAAAGGTTGGCTAGCCGCAGACGAAAAACAGGTTCGCAGATAAACTAACACCTTATCCCGAAGGATACACACGAAGGCCGTTTGTAGCAACGGAATGTGGAGCTAAATTTTTGCAAAGTGTGTGTAGTGCAAATTTATTGGGCTGTCGTGAGCTCGTGATGTCGTGAAGCGGTAAACGGGAGTCACATTCAACGCAATTCGATTAGTTTTTGATTGACCACCTGGGAGATGGGTGATCATTTAACCGGTGGGGTAGCACGTGTTTCAACAGGTTTATTTTTGTGTGTTCCGGTTGTTTGGAAGGGGTTTTTTGTTGTTGTTATGGAAGGGATGCCAATAGCAATAAAAGTAGTCAAGTTTCATATAACTTATGATGATGGGTTAAGTGTACTGCCTAACTGACCGTTGCTGATTAACTATTCGTTCGAAGGGTTTATTCGAATGTTTTTTGTTGCAAACGATAAGCATTTGTCGGGGAAAGTAAAATCAATTGCAATTTATACATTTCGATAGTCTGCTACAAATAAAATAACATCAAATAAGGGTTTTATACTGAAACCGTATTATTATTATTTTTTTTTTAATTGGTTCTGTTTTTGTGAATAGTACATGAGCATCCATGTCATGACATTTTTTAAAAATATTAAGTTAAAACTGTAAACAACTAAATGTATAAATAAATGAACAAAAACCAAAGGTTTATAAATACAAATTAATGTACAGATGAACATAAATACATAACGCAAATAAATAAAAAACTTAACAAACGAAAAAGTTTACAAATAAAAGGCAAAAAATAAGTTATATTCAAAGATAAAACAAATCTACTATAATTGATAACCTTTAAATTGTAAATCATAATTAAGATTCCCCGAATGATTTAGTGGCGAAGTTTTTCGCCTCAACTGACCAATATCTAATATTATCGGGATTTTTTTCGCCATAAATACGACTAGTTACGGGAAAAAAGAGTCCAAAGGAAGCCAAATTATAGTGTTTATGCGTTTGTTTCATTTTACAACTTAAGTCAAAAGATATAGGAAACTAGAAAATAATATACGAAAAGAAAACAGATTCAAATACCTACCATTGAAAACAAACCAATGCAACAAAACTGAAATAAAAAAAAAATCGTGCAAACAAACAATACTGTGATATAGCAACGAATAATAATAATTAAAAAACAAACAAATACGTAACAAATCAAACGAACAATTAAAGTTGTTTAAAAAAACCGATTACTTTATTCATACAGTGTAATGAAAATGTCAGCAACGAAAAGAACATAGTAACAGAAAAGTTAAATTAGAAAGAAGGGTAAAAAAAAGAAAAACAATCAGTCTATGCACTTCAACTAGTCTCGCCGCTGTCAAGTGCAGTAACGAATGAACGTATGTTAAAAGTGGAAGCTGGCAACGAAGAGCAGAAAAACCCACATCACATCGGAAGGGAACAAGTTAAAACCAACCATCCACATCATTCGCAGCACGAGCGTCACACGGGATGTCGATCAACCCACTTTTCCCTGCTGGAGGTTTCCCGAGAACTGGTTCGCGCCGATCGATCGTCTACTAACCCCCCCCCCCCCTCCCCCCCTCACCCGTCATGGTCGATAATGTTGACGATAAAATTTACACCACTTGTTCGCATAGCAGGTTCGGCATACCAGCATCGGTTCGCTCAATTCGTACACAAATTAATGCCAACGCGTTGGTCCCGCTCGCGTGGAAATGCACAACGCGGTGACAATCTGTTGCAAAGGAAAGGAAAAAGAAAAGCCAACCACAGCTCAGGTTGGGCTGTTTTTTGTTTTCGCTGGTATCGCTGGTCACCGGCAAACTCGTTAGATTTCCCGCACGAATGGCGCTCCACTTTCCTATTTCGCTCCACTTTGCACGGCTGCATGTTTGTTACATCCAATTTGTATACTGCGTTGCGATGGAATCGATCCCTGCTCGGGTGCTTGGTGGAAATTGGAGTGAATCGGATGGAAGTGACACGGACACGGACAGCAGTGCGCGAAACTGCTGGATGCAAATTGTTCCCCCCAAAATCCCACACAAACACTGACGTTGGTGAGCCTCTCCATTCCGTCCTGGACTGAGGGAAAGCTAAAGTTTCCCATTTTATGGAAAGCAGACTTTTGTCATTTGTGATGAGCAGCAAGCACAGCACACACAGAAAAACGGAAGGAAATTTTTTTTTTTTTTTTTTTTATTTATGTTAGAACGGAACAGGCCGTATTAGAAAACGGAAGGAAATATTCCGATAGAAAAGCACCACGGGGAAAAAAGAGGTATGAAATAAACTCGTTTAAACAACACTTTCGTCTAAGTCGTGCAGGATTTTACGCTGTGCTGTGGGAGTCTCTTCGTGGTGTCCACGGTCCAAGCGTGTAACGTTGTGCAAAGTTTCACCATTATATCCCAGGTGCCTCTCGGTGTTGTCCTTTTTTTTTCGGTCATAAACCGATTATATTACAGTTTACCTGTCCCCACGAATGCACCACGGACCATCGATCGATCGGCACGGCATTACATCTCGAAACATCAATTGCAACGGCATGTTCCGCGATTGGTGGTTTGCAGCTTTTTGGCACTCGCGGCACTTTTGGTAGCCATACAAAAACAAAAACCGGAGAAAACCGGTGACCAATATTAGAATGTGCATGTGCAATCTTCCCGTGTTCACGTCTCGTTTTAAGCGCCCATCAACTGGGACGGAGTGGAGCAAGCGCGAGAAGAAAAGGGAAATCATATGGGAAAACTTTTCCACGGTACTTTCCCGAAAAAAGAACAAAAAGTAGACACACCGTGTGCCGGAATGGTTATGAATTCTCTCTGATCATGTCCGGTGAATCGTCTGTCTGGACGTACCACGGTGTGTGTATGTCCTCCCAAAGGGTTCCGGGGCAGGATTTTTTTTCCGTTTTTGCTTGGTTTAAGGTTTATTCACCACTGTGCGAAGAGTCGTTCCAACCAGATGTCTATAGCTGAAAGCCATAGTCCCGTATGATGATGATGATGATGATGATGATGATGATGATGATGAGAGTGAGTTTTTATTTGCTGGTGGATTTGGAAGATTTTTGCTTCTATTTTTTCCCTCCCCCCCGGTAAAAAGCCACCCTCAATATGAGGATGGTTAGAGTGCTTCCTGAAGCGGTGAACGTATGCAAAATCTGCTCGTTTTGGAGGCGAAACCCGACCAACCGAAGAATGTTTACATCGGTTTTCGAAATGTTCGATTGCAGCTTGTAACTGTACGCTGTGAGTACGTGTGATTTCGGTTCGTTGTGTTTTTTTTTGTGTGTGTGCTTGTGTCCACTTCATCCTTGCTGGTTTCTTTTCGTAGTGCCGAGCACAATTTGCGTACGTACGTTTGCGTTTTGTTGGAAAGATTTTTGGGTATTTTTTGTGTTTTTTTCTTTGCTATTGGGACAAATAGAGAGTATTTCGATGCACATTCCTTCTGGGCAGAAGTTTATCGTTTCACCGGCTAGATGCAAACGAAAGGTTCACTGGTGCACCGCACGCAGTACCGTACATGAAAAAAAACGATCCCGAATTTTGGTAGCGTTTGATATTGGTTGGTTTCGCACAGCAAATTTCTTTCCTCACACGCACTAGCTTTTTGTTTTTGCCGAACTTCCCCCCCCAGCACTAAAACTTCAAACGCTGTAGGTTGTGCTGCATTTTGTTTGTTTTTTTGCCCTGGTTGTTGCTACCATTTCCGAAACATCAAACCCAAATTCCGGCTTTACTTCCTGGCGCTAGTGGGAATTGTTTAAGGGAGAAACTGTTACAAAAAAAAAACATTGAAGCAAGAACTATCACTAGACGCACTCGCACACACACACACGCACATAAACACTGGGGGGAAGGACGAAAACGCTTTACGACCGTTCGGGCGTTTGCTGCCGATGGAAAATTATTCACTATTTTCTGCCGAGTTGGTTGTGTAGTTTTTCTCTTCACCTATCACTATCACACAGAAGTTCACGCACGGAAATATAGAGTTCTTCTCCCCCTCCCCTACTCTCCACTCTTCATCAACCTTGCCTCGCCCCACTGGTTTATGTTTTGTTTGTTACCGACGCGCAGCCTTTCTTTTTTGCTTCTGGTAGATAAATGGAATCAGCAGGGAAAATTCCAAATTTCCTTCACACGCAAGTAATTTCGAACGCAGCAATGAAGGCAACCCTCACCCGGGTGATGAGGGACGTGAGAACGAAAGTGCGAGAGAGAAAGAGAGAGAATGAGAGGAAATCACCTTTTTCTATCTCCTTCCACTTTTCCCAAAGTGTTCTTGTACGGGGAACGGTCGACAGCACGGACAACACACGGACCGACCACACGGAACCGAGGCAACGAAACGACTGATTTTCCGAGCGGAAAATCGGAAAACTCACCCGAAGGTCGAAAAGGAAAAACTTTATCCCCATGCCGTCGTGCATCGTTTGCCGAAGTAAGGTATCCCGTTTCGGGTTGAAAAAGTTTGCTCACTTCACACACTCACCAACAGTTTGTAGCTCAGTTTGTCCGTTTGACACTCAACCGGTGCTCACACACCGCTCACTCGTGAGCGCGAGCGTGAGTTACGTTTTATTTATGTTTTGTTGCGTGAGCGTTCGGGTCTCGTGCGGTTTCTCCCTGTTTTCCGCGTCACCACGTGCGTGAAAGATGCTTTTAAAGTGCCCCTGACGTGATGTGCCCGGGGCCGGGGGGTGCCGTTGAAGTGGCTTTTAATTAATTGTCTACGCGACCAAAACCCCGCGTGCCGGGCAGGCGTTTTTTCACTTCCCTCTTGCTTTTTTTTGTTTGGGGCCGCTGGGCCCAGCGAGCCCGTTGGGTGCGTGATTTCTTCCTATCAATCGGCTGGTTGCTTTCGACACTCGCTGTTGTGTAGGAAAATGAAACAGCTCCAAGGGGACTGTTCCCTTTTCTGGTTCCGCGCAGCAGCACGCGGTCGCCCGGGCTGCATGTGTAAACGCTTTTAAAATTCTTCAAACAAGACAGGCCGTAACATCAACAACGGAACGGGCCACACGGTACACCGTAGATCGGTGCTGTTTCGGTTTTGGTGGGTTGTTTCTCCGCCGTGTTCCGTCTGACAATTTGAGGTGGTTTGTTTCGATGCACGGTACAAAAGGGGCACATCTTAATCCTAGCGAATGTATTGACATTTCAATGGAGCGCATTCAAGACCGATAACGGACCTAATGGTGCGCTGAATGGGACGATGCGGGAAGTTGATTGACGTGCGAAAAGCTGCACTGGACGCAACTTTGTCTACTTTATTGATATGCATCTTGGGGGTGCAACAGTTTGAAAACAGCTATGTTCATGCTACTTTTTAGTGGATAGAAATTTTAAAATAAATTTTACTTAGTGAGTGAGTGAAATAATGATTCTTTTGAAGTTGTTGAAAGCCATGTATTTGCAATACGATACCATCAATAGAATTTTTTTAGTATCGTTTCATTTTGTTTCGCATCAATGTGTTTTAGAACTTTAAACTTTCTCTTTTCACTTTTTATGTAGTTTTCAAAATTATAGCAGCCAGTTTTGTTGTGAAATATATAATTGGTAAAATTAATGGTAATTAAATAAACATAACTGACAAAAGACTATTTTTTTAAATTATTTTAGTGAATTAATAGTCCATTTATTTGAAATTATTTTTTCTCGTTCTCTTCTTTGCTTTATTAATTACCAATGAGTGTTTACTTTTTAATCAATTTAATAATAAAGCTAATGATATTTCATAAACGATTTAGGGCAAATGGATGGAATGGTTTACATTTTATTGTGTTTAATAATGTATTTGCAATAGTATGATTTATGTTGTTTTTTTTTTAATTTTTTTTAACCTGTTTTACTTGTACTTGTCGTTTGTTTGTTTCTTTTTTTTCAAATATATTTATTTGTTAATGTTTCATTTGGTGCAAATCAATATATTTATAAATTTGATTCGTTTTTTTACTTTTTAAAAATATCATCATGTTATGTTTATTTAAAGATTAATTAAAATGTTTATTAAAGTAAATACAACATATTTACATCTACAATTTAACATAAAACTACCAAAGGAGTTGTATTTGAATTTTTACACCATTATTACTGCTATAAATTGTGAAATGTATTCAAAGCGAAGTAGTTTGCCGTGTTTATGAAGCACATGTTTCTACTTCGTTTGACACCTGCTCAACGCACAGCCGCAAGTTAATGGAAAGTAAAATGAAAAAACAAAATCTTTTAATTTCAAACTTCAAAGCGCACGGAAGCTGCATTAACGGCTTCTTATCGGACGGACCCAGAAAGCAGTAAAAATCAACCACTTGCAGATACACACGTATGCCCATCAAACAAGTTCACCACTTAATGCGTTCGTTAATTTCTTCACCTAATGAAATTGTTACTTCCCGATGGAACCGACACGCAAGCACCAAGCGAAACTAGGCGGATTGCCATTAATCAATGAATGGGCCGAGAGAAATTGATGACTATCTAAATGACGCACCGATAGTAGAAAGCCCTCTGCAGTGGTGAGACTTTTAAAACCCCAGAAGCCAATGCATTTGGGTTTGGAAGGAGGTGTTTCAAGCGACAATTTACGAGCCACTAATAGAAGACTTCTTCCCCCACCATTTTTACACTTAGTTCCTTGGTTAATTAGTGTAAGGGAAAAATAGATCATTTGTTGTTTGTGGGTATATCATTAGCTGGGGCTTGAGTTTATTTTTAGTTTTAATTTACACTTGGTCCAACTCGAAGTGAGAGGGAAGAAACCAATCACACCATTATATTATGCAAGCACTTTTCACTCTTTACAATGGTGATAAATCTTTGCCGATCGCAAAACAATTTCGAAAAGGGCCACTTTATGAGCTGCGAGTTGGTTGCTTTGTCGCGCGTAAAAAGCACCTAACAAGCTGCATCGACATCACTTTCGCTGTATCGGGCAGGCATAACACAGACACACACACACGCGGTATCCAATCGACGATTTATCGGTGTTAAATATTGTCCACCATCATAAACTAGCGCACTGAAAGTGAGCACTAAAACTGAGACTCACACACGAGCCCCCTTTTTTGGTGGGAATTCCGGATAACGGACTGTCCTCCGGTCCGTGGAAGGTTGTGTCTTTGGCACACTTTTTGCTTTTGCCTTTTTATTCCCGACTTCCATCGCAGGCACGCTGGAATCTTGGCTCGTAAAACGTAGGAGTGCGTGTCACCGTGTTTGTCGACGAAGCGTTTTGTGTGGCATTCGTTGGTAGAATTGGACGGAGCTTTGAAGAGGATTTAACCACCTCAAAATTCATCCGGGCGAGCGAACGACACAACAACAACAGTCTCATCTGTTGGCCATCTTTCTTTTGTGTTTTGCTGAGGCAATGTGAGCAAAAGGAGCTCACCGAACGGATGGGGGGCGTGTTGGGTGGGATTTCAATTTCAGCAACAGTCCACCCATCGATCGTCACGGCGTGCAGATCCATCATCGGATTAGCGGCCCACGGTGTGCTGTTCGTCTGAGGCGGTGGCCAATTAAGGTGTCGATTAAAATTCACCGTTCACCGCTTTTCTTCGCACCGCTAGGAATGGGTGTTCCTGCACCGTCATCGGTGTGATTTGCAGCAAAAGAGCGCGTCCACGTGACGATGTTTGTGTGTGTGTGTGTGGTCTGTACGTAGGGTGGGCTGGTCCGGGTCGTTTAAAAGGGCCCCCTGTCAACGGGCCTGTCCCATATCGCGATGGCAATCGATAATGTCATCCCATCACCCACCACCCTGTCTCTCTCCTTTACCTCCCTCCCCGGCGGTAACTAACGAATTGCCCGAAAAGCTCCGAAAGGCCGAAGCGCGATAGAAATCAGCCGCATTTTTAACTCCCTGGAAGCTGTGCGTGCAAGTATGTGTTACTGTATGTATGGGAATGTACGGTGGGTGTGTGACTTATGTTGAGGGACAGGGCTTGACATGTTGAGCGTGTAGTTTTTTTTCTTTCTTTCGTTTTTCGTTCCGATCCATTCCGCGCTGGCAGTCGGCAGTAACTTGCTGGCATCTCTGGAGTTCCTGGGGTATGATGATCGTGGTAATCTGCCGTCGTCTACCTTACCGTTCACTGTATCCCTGTACGATAGACTTGGTACCAGGTAATCCCATTGTCGTTACATGGCGCGAAGTGGTGCTGATGGGAGTTCAATCGTTCCGTCGATCGGCCCTGCACACTTGGAGAAGGCTGTAGTAGAATCAATAATTTTGATTGATTGTCCTCCACATACGAAGGGAGAGAGAAGGAAGGGGGGAGAGGATTGGGAGCTCAATAAGTGTTGAATTTTTCAACCAAACTTCTCTCGCCTCCCTGTTCATCCACCCAAAAGCAATGGGGTTGGGATGAAAGCTTTCTCCGATGAAGCTTATCGAGAGCTTATCGTGGTTCAGGGTAGCTACCTCAATAAAGGAGTGAGTGAGTGAGCTGGTAAGTTGATTCTATCCGCATGATACGGAGTACGGTTTGCCGTTATGCGAACCATTGCTCGAAGATGGTGTAGCATACGGTGCCGTAAGCATTGCCACCTTTTGGAGCGCCTTTTTTGCTTTCCCCTTCCCAAACAGCGTACGTACTGCAGCCCCAAAGCGTTCGGCTGCTGTCAGCTGGCTCAATTGTTCTAGCGAAGTTAAACGATTTGTGACACGCGGGTGGATCGATGCTAGAAAGCTGCAGCGGCGAGCGATTGGAGCCGTTCCAACTATTCCACGGTCGGGTTTTCTGATGGGACCGACGCAAAACCGAACGTTCGTTTGCACAAGGGAACCAGATGTTTCTGCGATTTTTGTTCGGTTGACTTTCTTTTACTAGAATGTCAGTAGGTGTGCAAATAGAAGCTAACTTGCGCCTTTGTCATGTTGCATATATTTGCATGTAGAAAAAGAAAACGAATATCGTGTTGAAACGATAACGATATTCTACCAAAATAGCCACCACCACGAACTACAAAACAACAATAGGACCGGACCACAACTGCAACAACTACCGAGTATGCCCGGGATAAGGCAATCAATAAGGAGGAAATGCCTTATATAATTGTCTATGTATTTCGTCAACACAAGCGGTGTTGACAATACGGCTCTAAGCCGTCATAATCAAACATAAATAAATAAAAAAATAAGTATGCTTAACTGATTGAAAATGAAGTAGTTGGACAGGATCTTCATCAAAGTTTAAATCATAAATGGAGTGACGAATTGATCTCTTGTGATTGGACTCCTTTTATTAGCTATTTCAAGTAGCATAAGAATAGCAAATGAGAATCTTATACAAAACAAAAGTTATACAGAAGTCCAATAACGTCTGAAAAAGGTTGTCTTTAATACAGCAAAGCAACAACTGGTCAATTCTTTGTCATTTATTATATTCCTTACATTGCTGGAGATAACTATTATTTGCTACAATCTCTTCATTGACTTCAAGGCTATCTAAGCTAGAGAAGACAATCCGAGTCTTGTGAGTGAAAACTTCAGGTTTTATATTCTATAAATCAATCAAGATATTCATTCATCTGATGACAGTCACCTCCTTAAACCAAGGAGGAATGACAGGCTTTAAAGGTATGACGGCACTAGTGGATATGCTAATAACTGATTATTTACGTAGAAGTGATATACACATAAAAGATCGCAACTTTGAAATCATCCACATATTCAAAAGTCTTGAGTTAAAGGTTACCAAAGCCGTACCATTGATTTAGAGATAAGTGATCGAGTTTCTCCAGTCATCTGGTCGGGTGAAGAAGGGTTTTATATAACTTAAACAATTCCAAAAGGCATTTACTCTTTCGATGGTTTCACTTTACCTAGACATGCCTAGCGCTGACAAAAATTTCTTTCCATAGATTTTCATAATACCAGACGACCCAATCAGTAAGATCTTTTCAGACTAATCACATGGATGACGAGAAAAATAGCATCTTGACGTTTGACTAATACACCTTAGGTCGCGGATCAAATCTTATCCTGCTGGTTACGAGTGGAGTCGCGAAATGAAGCAAATGACTCGTTGAAATTCCTATCCAAACCCCATTCAAAACAACGATCTGTCCTGTGTTATAGAAATCGGTGAAGGAATTTTAACTAGCCCTAATTAGCGCAAAGTCTCTAAACAAATTGTTCCACCAATTGTACACCATGTTCATTAATGTATTGTTGTCTTGCCCAAAAGACCGTGCTGCTGCTCGATACTCCTGAGCACCTCCGGAGAAAGCAATTAGCGCATTTTTGGCACTCCATCGTTCAATGTTAAACGCATCGTTTATCACCTGATGTGTTGAGCGGCTAGCACGATTGGTAACGCGTACTTAACCTCACGTTTACGTTTCCTGCTGGACTACTCCTTCCTGCTGCCACTTGTGCAAAACATGGTGATGGGGATTCATCTTACTGCTTCACTCGAACAAAAAGGAGAGAAATAAAGTAAAAACCACACGGAACCCTGCAGTGCAGTGTGGCTCTGCACCAACCAACAGGCGAATGCCCTTCAGACCGGGATAATAAATTACGAACGGTATTCCACGTGGTGGCACTCGGAGAAGTTCAATGTACCGTAGCGTATCGATTGAAGCGCGTTTACATTCCGCTTCAATGAGGTATTGTGCTTTAGAAATTCATTGTTGTTGTTCTGTCGGATTTTCTACGCTTGGGTGTTTTCGGGGATGTGTTTTTTTTATTTCAAGTTCGCTCGCTTTCTTCCTTCGCTGTGGCTGTGGCTTCAGCTCCACACGAAGAAGTATTATCATCTTTCGAAGACAGTATGGTCACCGCGTACCGTGAAGCGGTTACCGAAGGATGCGCCGCACGACGGTCGGCAGTTGTTTTCGTAGGAAAACAACATCGTTTAAAGTGTTTTCTATTTGCCAGTGTCCCATCGCAGCGCAAAGTCAGCTGCAGCCGAAACGCTGGAGTACTGTAAATACTGGCCACAGCTTAACACCCTCGATCGGTACCATTCGTTTTTTGGAACGGTTTTTTCTTATTTTTCCATCCCCTGTTTGATGGAGGAGACTGGGCAAGAATGCACCAGAACGTCCTAACGAACGAACGGTGCTGTACGGTGTTTGGTACAATTTACAGTGTTTTTCTTCACGCAGTGTGACGTAGTTTTGTTTGTGTGTATGTATGTGTGTCTTTCTCTTTATCTCAGCCAGCCACCACCCTTGGTACCACCATTGGCACCAGGCGTTCCACTCATTTCTATTATTTCTGTTTGCGTTGACGGCAAGTTGACGTCAATTACGGTGAAGATGTTTGATTTTCACTTCACTACCCGGATGAACCGCCCTATTGCATCCCTTCGCCTGGATTTTCACGCCATGACCGGGGTGGTAATCTCTCCACGGTACGAAATTTGTTGACTGTTTCAATGTTTTTTTTTTAATGTTGTGTTTTGTTTTGGTGCGGGAGATTTTTAAAGTTGTGAAAGGGCAAATATTTATGGGTGTATAAATATTGAATGCAAGGTGAAGAAACAGTGTAGAGGAAAATGAGTTTTCAAATGTGAGAAAACAGTTTTTGAATTTTACATCACCTTATTCGTGTGAAATTTATTAGCGAAAACTTATTTTCATTTATTTGTTATTTATAAATTAAATTAAAGATATCGGTAATTTAACCAAATTACTGCAATATTGCTAGTATAGTTGTTCTTTTAACATTCATACTGTGATTGTTAATGCATATTTATTTAATTTAATTTGGAAAATATTTCTGTGTGAAAGAGAATTGATAATTAAAATTTCAAGAATCATTACACTCAGGAATTTTATTAAAATTACTCGTAACACGTTTCCGTTCGCTTTAATCAAACAAATGAAATTATAAAAAATGTATGAAACACAATATCACAATAACACAATATAAGGATAATGTTTAACATGTTAATCTAAGCTTAAAAATGTATAAATGTGCATTGTTTAATCTTCATTAATATTATACTTAATACGTACTCATTTTAAGTTAACGAAATTCCGTTCACAAAATTAAATTCCATTTAAACGATCACTCAGCCAAACCGCACGCCAAACGTACGTACAATGTTGACAATATCACAACAATGGCATTGCGTCGTGTAATTATTTTCCACCTTTCAATACTGCTGCACACCGACCAAAACCAGCTAAACGATTCCCGTACGAAGGTTAAGCTACAAAGCATGCCCCAGCAGTTCCACGCGCCTGTCTGCCGTTACCGTTTCATAAACGGATGCAAAATGCATTGCAAAGCTGGCACGCCGGCTAGAAATGTGTTTGAAAATTACTCCAAAACGTTCCTGGGCGCTTTTAGAATAACTTTACCCATGTTCCCCGCTGGGTCTGGTTCCCCAATCTCTGGGCTCCCCAACACTTTCACATCATTAATATGCAAATCGTTTGTACCTTTCGGTTGACTCCCTGCCCTGGCCCTTTTGCCACCGACGATAAGTGAGGTGAGTGTTTTTGTGTCTTTGAGTGTGTGTGCTGTTTGTGAGCAGATGAGCAGCAGCGTGAACGAACGATCCGAGCATCATTTAAATGGCAGTCCATTTGTCAAAATGGGAGCGAAAATTCGTCCGTACGTTATATCAATAGTGCCACAGCACCGAACCTCACTCACTGCTGCTCTACTCGGGTGGGTGCATTAGAATTTATAGTTATTGTCTGCAAACATATCTCGCAGACTCGCATAGAATGCCACAAATAAAATATTTAGTGAAAAAGAGGAAAAAAACCCTCCGCACCCTGGCACACTCAACCCAGCCGGGAAGCCCTTTTCTAATCGCGATCCAATCACTCGCCGCACGATCCATCCGGCCCGGTGCATTGTGGTAGCTTTCAATTGTTTGTTTGTTTGCCATGCCAAGTACGAGTGAATGCGAAGGGCCAGCATAAAAAAAGGAAGCGAAAGGAACGAAAAAAAAGCGGGTGGGCTGGAATCATCTTATCCCAACGGGGTCATCGGCAGGTTAGGAGAAATGTTGATCCTCACCACGCCACGTAGGTGGTGTTTTGTGCACCGCATCTTCTACGACTTCGAAAGACTCGATAAACTGTGCGCTTGAATGTCATAAATCAAACGTGGGCACAGTGTCCCATTCATCAGCGCTCGAAAAGAACGCAATTGATCTCTGCTAACCTTTGGCCGAAAGGTACTCCGAAGGGATGTGTCACACACGTTCGGTTGAAATGTTTCATTTGGGAGCAAAAAAAAAAAAGCAAACCAAATGTCACCTGCCGCTGGAATGAAGATGCAAATTGGTTATTCATTTGGACGAACGATTGCATGAGCTAGATGTTGTTCACTGCTTCTTCTTCTATCGGCATTACTAACTCAGGAGGCCTTGGAGTGGATTTTTGAAATTTTTCAACTTTTTTTACTTGAATTTCGGATATGACAGATAGGTTCTAGAACAATTTGAATTTAAATTATGGCTTTTAAATTGTTTTCTGAACATATTTTCATTCCTTTACGCGTTCTTTCAGGAGTTTTAGGGCAAAATAGAACACCAACAAACGAACGAATTTAAGTCCTTAAATCTCTAACAGAGAAAAAATATTAAAAGTTTCATTTATGTTAAATAATAATTCAAGAATCGGACTCAAAAACTAAGCCAGCATATTTCCTCAGGCGAGTAAACAATCAAAACAAAGCATCCATCTCCAACAAATGGTGTTGCGTGAAACGAAGCAAAACTAATGCTGCAATTGTGTGCGTTGCAGCACGCCAGGCACGTGCCACCACCATTGACAATGACACCATTTCAGGCTACACTTAGAATAATGACGATGACGAGAGGCTTTGCCCTAATTTTTAAATGCCACTGTATTTTGTTTTCTTGCTTCTGTTCGTTATATCTGCCGTGGAGATACATTTCACACTTGGCTAAATACTTATTTGTCGAACCAGAAACATTCTAGGTCAAAGGTTTAGCGCCAGTAAAGGTTTAAGGTTGAAAGACCACGGTGAAAGATAGTTAGGTGTCGACATTTTTTGTGCACCATTTCTTCACGGGAAAGTGATCATTTTTCACGAAGCACTCCGTTGGATGGGTATGTCACTTCCATTAAGCCATACAATACACTTAATCGTAGGCACTTTTTTTTTTGTGCCACCGAACAATAGCCGTCCGTAAGCCGTGCAACCATAATTTAAGGGATTTTGCGTAACTATTGCCGAAACTCGCACGAAATCGTTTCCAAATCATTCGCCACTTACAGCTACTCGGTGTCGATGTGGCACTCGTGTGCCTGGAGCACAATTTACGGCTGACATTTATGGTGGCGAAACACTTCCGGTGTGTGGTGGTTGCTCGTTTTCTCCCCTGCGGATCGGGCGGACTCATGTTTCTAATGCCACAAGGACTCGACGAGCTCCTGTATGGATGTAGCGTCCGAGGTTTCAATCATCGCCAGCGTCATCACTACACCAACAGGAAAAAAAGCGAAGCGTCCATACCATGAATGAAGGTTTCCAATTTTTATGACACTTTTGCGGTGTGGATTTGGTTTTCAATAAAAAGCGGATTTCCACCGTACGTACAGGCGGTAACGGGCGCGATATAGCCGATCAGACGGCGGCGCAGTATCGGCTAAGTACGGATTTTATTACCATCTACCCCCGTAGCCTGTTGGAGCCAGTGCGAGGGCAGTCGCATGATTTATTGGTGGCTTTTGTTGGAGAAAACTCGCACAAGGATATCAGGTTTTCAAACGTTCTTGGTGCTACAGTTTCTGGTGCCTGATGTTAAAGATGATTTGAATAATTTTTAATGAAATATATTCCGTGTTGGTTGGTGAGTGTAGCAATAAAGCTATTAGCTCAAAGTCGTTATGTTTCTGTGCACGAGTGGTTCTATAAATAAAGTTGTAAAACTTAAGTTAACGCAACCGTCATGCTGGGAGATCAAAGATTTCTGGTAGCGATGGTAGAGATGATTAGTTCTCCATTAGGATGGATATAAACGATGCCGGAGTGTGTAAATTGTTTTAAAATAGAGTTATTTATGATATCTGTCCAGAGTAGTTATGCTTGAAGAATATGAACAACGAACAAGTTTTTTCTTTTTGCTTGTAAAACTATCTCGGTGGAAGATGAAGA
>STHB01001365.1:0-18475 GCA_018908115.1 Anopheles rivulorum | reverse complement strand
TTGCCATTGCTGTGGTAATGGCGCTTTAAGTGGTGCTTTTTGGATGAGAACTTAAGGGACGCACCGTCCCCAATGTCACAGAGCGTTTTAGATAAACAACATTATAACTTAAAGCTGATGTTTTTTTTCCACTTGTGAGAAAAGTGTCCTTAAGAATTGTATTTTTAAAGATAAATTTCTAGCCAACGAATCCTCACACTTGATAAGAATCATCTACTTGTTCTTATATAATTTTGATTCATCATGCACTTTCCTAATTAATTGAACGAAATTTTATCGTTTTCGGTTGAAGTGGTAAGTGAACGAAAAAAAAAAAATAAAAACGAAGGTAATGATGCAATCACACACGGAATATGCTCGGCCAGCTCTAAGTGCACCATCATCATTCTGTTCGCTTTACACATGTTACCACACAAAAGTCCCTATCGTAAATGGAAATACAGTGCCGAACGATGAGCACCCAGGATTGGAACCGAAAAGGGACAGGTTTCTTCGTATCGTAACATCAGCAACCGTGTAACCCGGAACGGTTGTAAGGGTCATCCTTGCGGGCTCGAATCCCGGAATGCCCGGAAAGTCAAAGTTTGACAAAGTGAAACCCCGATGGTCGAAAGCCATTAATTTGGCGTGTTTTACATTTGCTACCATGTTGCGAGGGGTTACAACTAACATTCGGTCGGAAGTGTCCATTAAAACTATTGTGTTTCTCGTCATTGTGTGGTAAAGGAGCTGTAGCAGGAGTATAACAGTTTTGTTGCAATCGGGCGGGCTTTTATCGTTGATTGGACCCGAACCGAGTGGCCGGTCGAGTGATTTAATGGAATGTGACAGTTGTGGTTTTACGGGTGCTTTTTTTTTTCTCTCGTGGTGTAATTTACTGTCGGCCACTTGTGTTATAGAAGGCGGCAACACGTTGTTATCTTTCGCTGGTTTGAAAGCGATCCTGGTGGTACGTGATTTGATGGGCCGATTTGTTCGATTTGCGAGAAGTGCTATTGAAAATTAGTCAATTAATTAATTGCTTGCATTGGTTGGAAATCGACCGAAAATGGAATCCTTCGAACGGGAGGGTGATCGTTAAACCGGGCGATGGACAAATTGAATGTGGGAAAATTAATTTGTGAAGGGGTCACCAGTGTCCTTTTCTTGATTGGGTTTCTCTTTGTCAAAAAATGCTATTTTATTTTAAAAAAACTACAATCTCTTAAGAGATTTTTGTGTATTTACGTGAAGACCCAACATAAATTTTTCAACTAAACATAATAAATGTCCAAATACCTACAAATTTCCATTTTAACTACTCTCAAGGTAATAACGGCCCTAGAGTCTTTATAGCGTAAATCATCGTATTACATACCCGGGAAAGTAGAATTTATTGAACGCCATAACGAAGACCCCTTAACGATGATTCCTTACAGGCCATTCCCAATCGTTAAAATGAGGATGCTGGGAATATGAATTGCCCGGCGTATCGGTGTCTCGCCAGGTGGTACACATTTCAACCCCTTTTTTCTTCTGGTGGAAATTTAAATATTCCACCAAGTGGTGGAATATCCGAATTGCTTTGGTTACGTTTTTAGTGCGCCACCAGTGAGTTCCGATGAAAAAACGGCCATTTTGCAAAAACTTTCCCTGCTAACTTTTCTTAACACCGTTTGAAGATTAGTTGATTAATCTTGTTAAAACTGCTCAGCCACGGGTGAATACCTATCGTGGGGGATGATGGTTTTGTAGAAGTTGGTGCCACAAGCAACAAGAACAAAGCTATCTTCTCTCACCACCACCGCTTCGTACGTATCGGTGTGGGGATTTATTAGCGGCGTGGAAAAATTAAGAACAATAGCAGTGAAAGTTGAAAGAACTGGGAAATGGAGAAAGTTTTTCGCCTGGGCGGATAATTGCGGACGATCGATATGCATTTGCATTGATTTCAATTGATTAAAGGTTAGGTTGTTTCGTGTTGGGAATTTGTTTACCGATTAATCCAAGTACAAAGTTTTGTGTGAGATACCTCGCAATATTGGAAGTCTTCTATAAGGAGGTTTTCAGATATCAACGGTAGATTTAAATGCTTTATTCCGTCCGTCGACTTCAGGTTTCATGTAAACGGAAAGTTTTTGCTAAATTGAATTTGTTTAAGTCTAATTAGAAACGAAATAAGTTACTGGCGTCGCCGTCACAACTCCGACGATCACTTGTGTTGCTTATGGGAAAGGATAATATAAGCTGAAACAGATCCTCAGGCATTCCAGAATGTTTGACAGAGAAAGAGAGAGAGTCGTGGGAATTTCCGAAACTCTAGCGGATAAGGATATTCTGTAACCAGAAAGGGGAAAAAAACTGTTGCAAACTGTTGTGCGAATCGATTTAAAAGTTAATGCAAAACCTCGCATCGGTGCAGTTGCAGTGACGCGTTTTTTTTCCCTGGATCTCCATTTCCCAACTCA
Organism: Anopheles rivulorum; assembly: GCA_018908115.1. NCBI lineage: Eukaryota > Metazoa > Arthropoda > Insecta > Diptera > Culicidae > Anopheles > Anopheles rivulorum. The sequence goes on along the minus strand of STHB01001365.1, from coordinate 16,028 downwards.
ACGCTAGTGTCCGTTGTGTCCTAAACCCGGCCCGGCAAAAGTTTGGGCTCGGTGGTTTGGATTTTAATTATGTTTGGGTGTCACAATTTCTGTGCGAAGTTTAATTAAAATTTCTCACACTGTGTCACGAAACGGTGTCCACCCGTTCCATCACCAAGGGGTACCACGGTACCACCGTGGACAGGCACTCCAGTTGTACTCTTTTCTCTCTCTCTCTCTCTCTCTCTCTCTCTCTTTTTCTCTTGGACCATTCCAGCACACTTTTGGACACTTTTGGGGTGTTGAAAACGGGCCCGGTAAGTGAGTGGATGATTGCCATGGTACTGGGATCGTGTAGCGGATGATCCGCCAAGTGAATTAGTCCGTGGGAAAATGTGAATAAACTCCCCTCCCCCTTCCTTTCTTTCCTCCCACCCTTCCTTCCCATTTTTTTGTTGGTTGGAGGAAAGGACAGAAGACATCCGAGTTGAAATGGGTATCTGCATAATATTGCTGCCCGGTCGTCGGCGTTGTTCACCGATGTTCCGGTGTCAACTGCAGGCGCGCCCTCAACATCATTTTTCGGTAGTTCTTCTGCTCGTTTTTTTATTTGCTGTTACAACGACCTTTTTCCTATCTTCAATTGTATGTGTGTGTGTGTGTGTGAAGGTGGGTTTATATATATGCAGATATGATATCGCCAACGAGCTGCCAAGGTGCACAAGATTAGATGAGATGATGATAAGGGATTCGGAACCCACAAAAATCACACATCGTTACCCTGTTTGCGTGTGGCTTGAGATTTTTTGGGCAATTGGGGAAAAATGTGAAGGAAATTAGGGAAGGGAAAGGACCAAATTTTGCACCCCCATACCCCCTATCACCTCCCCAACCGTTCACCTTTCGGGGGCATGGGTGGCGAACATACTTTCTCTCTCTCTCTCTTTCACGATATGATAGGTTTTGTGACGACGCGTAGCCATTTGCCGATTTGACGGGGTGTTCGCCCGGGCAAAAAGCTTAAGTCATTTGCATTCTAATGAGTTTGTTTTATTTTTCGGTGTTAATTATGGTAATCTTTTTTGGCGACGCAGTCACCTGATGTTTCATTAAGATGTTTATTTTACTTATTTTTTTTGGGGGAAGGGGGAGTGCACAGGGATCAGCATGGATCATGCTCCGTGGTGGGTGGGTGGGTAGGTGGGCGGTATGGGGCATATCGCTTGCTTGTTTGTTCGGCTGTTGTCCTGGAGTTTGTGGCACTCCTTTGTGGGAATGTCAGGAACTTCAAGTTTCTTTGAGAGGGAGGGATGTTGGGCAGGGGTTAAGGGGGCGTAAGTGAGGGTGGGAGGTTTGTAAAATACTACAACTCCACAAAAGCAGCCCGTCAAACCGACAGGTGTCACGGTGAAGCTGTACGAAATGAATGATATTTTGGGGATATGATAAGGCCACCCATTGTTTGTCCGCGTGGATCGCTAACCACTCTCTTGTGGTAAAATTCAGTAGGATCTTGATGATTTTTATGGAGCAAATTTTCTGAAAAATTGATGAGTGATATTATTTTTGTATAGAAATACTGTGAGAACAATGTAAGATGATAAATTTAGAAATTGCAAATAAATGTTGCATAAAGAAAACCAACAAAGAGGTTGACGAAATTTGCCCCAAAAGTTCGCTCAAGTACTTTACTTATTTATTTCCCAAAAAAGAGAGCTTAAATTTCTACGCAAATATTTTATGATAACAAGCATCTTAAACACGAGAGCTTTACTTTCCTATCTAACTTTTCGATAAGCGATCCGGAAGCGGACGGTAAACTCTCGCAAAGCGGGCAAGTTTCGCACCGCTCCTTGGGATATCATTATCATTTTAATTACGACCTGTTAAGATTGTAATAAATTATGAAATTAAAAGCAGGACGACAACGACGACGACGAGTGCGCTAAGGTTCTGCCCGGTGCCGCGAGTAAAGGACGATTCCTGGAGGGATTTTTTTTCCCTTGTGTTGTTGTTATTGCACCGACAGATAAGGGCCCGAAGGATGGGTTGAACATTCGTCCTGTTTTGTTGACTTTGTGCGGAAGAAAAGAAGCTCTCGGTGCAGCTGTGCATCGGAGAAGAAATGCATTCGGGGATGTGATGCTACTAGGCAAGCTGCACGAGAAAACGAGATGCCGATGCCGAGGCGTACGAAATGCGCCCTTCGGTGGCGTAGGAGTTACCCAGCGCTACACACTGGGCAAGCAAGCAAGCAGCAACCCCGAAAACTACTGGCAGCGTGAAAGAGTGCACAGGTGCTGTGATATTATGTCAGAGTAGGGTTTTTTGTTCGTTTGCTTTTCGATCACTGTGACCAGAAAAGGTGCAGAAAAGTGATCCGAACCGCAGCACAAACTCACATAACTCACTCACCGTGGCTAAGGTTTGCTCACCTTTTTGCATGGTGCACGCATCAAAGCAACCTGCTTCTTGTTTGTTTTTTTTTTTTTCTGTTTGTATTGCTTCTCTGTGCGGTGGCTGATGGTTCGTCAACCACGCCTTTTTTCCGTGCATCGGCGCGCTTTGCGGTGCAGGGTTCGCTGCCCGTTCGTGTTAGTGACTGTTGTGTTGCAGGAACACAAGGGATTGCGTTGATGGTGTTTGTTGCATGTTCAGATTGCGCTGCTGACGCTATAATAATAACTTTAAGGTCGTAATTTAAAGACGTTTAAAACTGTTGTAAACATTTGCATAAGAAATTAATGATAGAAACTGGAAGTAAAAATTAAACCATAATCACCTAAAAGGAATGAAATTGATTGAAGACTTTTATGTCCAAATTTCTTTAAATTAATCGATAAAATGATAATTTCTAGCTTGTTAACCACAAAGATGAATACGAGACGGTAAACAAAGCTCAAACATCAATCGAAGCCCGAACAGGTTTGACAATTTTCACCGCTCTGTCAGATTGAATAAACAATAATATGTACCGACCACTTCAAAGTTCTAGGAATATCCGGGGAGATTTAAAATTGAAAAGTAATATTCTTTTTCTCAAATAATAAAACAGTAAAGACAATAATGTTTGCTTCGTTAAGCAAACTTTGCACCGAGTAGTTAAGCGAAATTAAAAAAAAATTAAAATTATTTGCATTGCAATCGTGCTACTGTAAACCGTGCCACGACCTCTGCAATGATGATGGTCGGTTTTTCGGAACGCCTACAACACGCGTACTCTCCATTGGCCAGTCCTGTGTGTGGGCCCTTTTTCTGTACGTCCGGCAGCGCAAAGGAGAGAAAGATAGGCCGGTTCGGTGGTCCGGTTCCGGGCCGAGATTTGCTGACGAAGATGAACGTCAACGGGAACGCAATAGCGATGGTAAAGAATTGGGTAGAGAGCAAAAAAGAAAACAAACCCCCCACAAAGCCACTGCGCTGAAAAACTTGTGTAGTTGAGCAGTAGTGTAAGGGCAGTGGCAATGCAGCATTGTTTGGTTTGACCCTGTTTGCCAAAGCGGGAAAGATAGAAACAGCATCTTTGCCGTTGGAAAAAAGATGTGTTCTTATTTGGGTCTTGCGCTTACTACTCCGAAACTATATCGCCCAAGGACGGAACTAGCGTCAACAACTGCGTTCATGCGTTGCTTTGTGAGTACGTTTTTTGTTGGTGTTGGGGACTTTCTTCTAAAGTGGCAGTAGAGATAGAGACAGAGAGAGAGAGAGAGAGAGAGAGAGAGAGAGAGAGAAAAGAGAAAAAACGAGTGTAAGTTACACTCTTGAGATGCATTAAATGTGTTATTTTCGCTTAAATTTTACTCATTCTTTAATATAACTAAAAGCTTTAAGAAGAAGTTTCTTCTATTAATGATCGCACAGTTTTAAGGAATTATCAAAACTTCTTCCAAATCTAGAAATTGTTACAATACTTTTAAACAATAAACCAGAAAGCTTGAAAAATTGAGCTTCTCTTCCATTAGAATACAATCAAACACGTAAAAAGGTAACTTATTATTAAAAACGAATATTTGCACTTCGTTCCAAGAGATTAAAACAAAGACAAAAACAAAAAACAAATATAAGCAAATCACTTCAACGGCGGTTAATGAAGCAACTAGCAAATATCCGGAAGTTGTTAACTATAATCTGGCGCACTTAAGCAGTGCCCTCCGCTTCGGCAACCACAACCAAGAGGCCTGCCTTCTTTCGCCGCATTAACCCGCACGTTCTAGCGCGATCGGCTCATAACTTGACGGCAAAAAACACACAATTATAGCGCGCGTCAACTCATTGTAGCGCATGAAGCTCGTTGGCGCAAAGGCCGATTTCCGTGCCCGATAAGGGCAACCACTTTCCGCGGGCTTAACCCGCGGCCAGGCTTTGGTTTTGCTGTTGGCAGATTCGCCCGCAAAGAACAAATCGAGAGGCTCATTACCGAACAAACCGAGCCGGGAGGCTCCATCAGGTCCATCGGAATTGGGCCGTTTCGCTGCGGCACTGAGAGAGAGTAAATAGTGACTAAACCCTTTTTAAACACGACATTTTACGATGCGAGTTGTGGCGGCACACTCAACAACGGCAACGGCGACGGATTATGGCCGTCCATAAAAGTGTAACACGGAACGCATGACGTCCGCTTGACCCAGGTCTCCCCTGAATGGCCTGAATTGGTAGTGGCCAGTAGTGTTGGGGTTAAGGTGAATCGTCTAACAATTTTATATCCGTTTTCTTACAGTTCTATTTTTTCCCTTGGAACTGCCAGAAGCGAAAGAAATGAAAGAAAAAAAAAGGAAGAAACAGACCAAATGTTGGGGAAAAGGTGTTTCGTTCCTTTAAGTTTATAGTTTGTTAATTACATAATTTATGCCACGCATTTATGTCCGTTGTTGTTGTTGTTTTTTTGCTTAGCTCCACCGACGAAAGTCCATTTGTCGGGCGCAGTGGGCACATTCATCGTTCATGGCTGGTGCACCCCTGCCCAGCTTAAGCAAGATGACGATTAATATTTGGATTAGAGACTTTCTTGTGTTTTTTTCTTGTTTTTTTTTTTACCTTGTACAAGTCCGATGGAAAAGGTGGAATTATGAAATTTTCTTCAAAGAAAAAGGCAAAAATTAATGTGCCGTAAAACAACAAGCTTCAGGGAACAACGAGGGAAACAGCAACGTGGTAGGCTTTTGTGATGTTTGATGGTTTCTGGCCTTACTATACTGTGGCTTGGTCTTTCTATAAGTCCGTTTTTTCCACCGGTTCACTCCATTCCATCGCTCGGTTTTTGCTAAAAATAAATCGCAAATAAATCCTCAAAATTATGAACGTAATCCCGTTCGCTGGCAAGCTTTGAAAAAGCGAATGTGTATAACCATTCCCGCTCAACTCAAGCTTTTCCTCGACTTTCAGATTATTAACGTAACCAAGAGACGGGGAAAAGTGTTTACAATTTTTCATTGTAAATGTTGTCATTTGTTTTGTGTGCTACAGCGATCCGCAGCATGCAAAGCCTTAATGTTTCTGTGGAGGTAATTTTTCATTACACTTTTTTTTGGTTATGAAATTTATTTATCTTTAGTGGTAAAATATATATTTTTGTTACGTGCGTAAGTGTTGGGTTGCTTAGTTTTGGTGTTGCAGAATTGAAGTTATTATAGTAACCCATTCGCCAAAGCTCCACCTATTTTCATCCACCGTTTTCTTTTTTTTTCTGTTGCGAAAAGTTTATTTTTCTCACCCAAAAACCATCCCCCAAGAGGAGAAGATCCCACCCAAAACTAACACGGCGAACCTTCGCATCCCGAGCATGCTCTTATAAACATCGCAGTAGTAGCTAGTTGCTCTCATGGCAACCAGGCAACAGGTACTCCGCCTTCTACGATTAGACAGGCGGAATGGATACCACCGTACGGCGTAGTGTGGTCGGCGATTTGCTGACGGAATTGCATATGCGCATTTCAGGCAAGCACCAAACAGCATCCAATCGAACCGTTTTGCGTAAGCTTTGCTCACACGCTCTCCAGCCGTTGATATGGGGAGGGAAATAAGAAAAAAAACGAGCTTACACTAGTCGGAAAGAAGAGATTGCTCCCTTACGGTAATGGAATTTACTCTTTCCTAGGATGACCTCTAAGCTTTTGCAACCAAAAAACTAAAAAAAAGGCCTACTACAACACCCGTCAATTCGTAAGTGTTTGGTGTGAATGAAATTACAATTTGACACACTTTTTATACCGTAACAAAACGGAAATCTGGGGTTTTTCTTCTTGTCCCCAGTGTTGCTTAAAAACAATCATCTACAATTCATCGATGGTAATTTTCATAAATTATTTATCCAACCTTTCTCGGCGTGCCGGGCGAACTTCGATCGATGGCGAACGTTCGTTCTCGCGAGCTGTTTTTTGGCGAGCTTGCGCAGTTGCTAGAAGCCCTTGGAGCAAGAGATAAGCAGGATGCTGCCGCCTGCCGCCAGGCTAGCGATGCTCGTGAAGACCGCGGCCAGAAAGAGACCTGGCTTGTCGTCGTCGTCGCCAGGATTCGTTCGCTTCGAGTGGACACTAGTCCATTAGTAATCGATAGGGGTGGGCCAAAAGCCAAAAAAAGGGGGGTTTTTTTTGTTTGAAGAAGGGGAAAGAATTGTAATTGTGCTGTAAAGCCCTTGGTTGGGAAGGTGATTGCAGTGGGAACATTTGTTTGTAATACACTAATCATCAGTTTTGCACATTAAATAGTTGATTTATGGTAAAAGTGTTTTGGGCACAAGCTTGTACCACTTTTGATACAAAGCTCAGATAACGATAAGAACGATTTACACCATGTAGTTCCACGCCAAAGGTCGAGTAGCGAGGACAAAAAGAAAGGAAAAAAACAATATTCCAACAGCTAACTTCTGCTCACTTTAATTGATAAATATTCATCCCCATTAAACCGGGCGTACCGGGGTTTGTATGGTGTATAGAAAAATTTTAACCAAAATCCACTAAAAACCCCTAATGAATTCAGCAAACCGAAAATTGTGCACGTAAAACGCCGACCGGGGATGATTAAAAAAGAAAGCACACATAATCAGGTGCTAATGCTATTCGGGAAGGGAAGGCTAGCTTACGTTGGGCCAAAAACTATGCCTGTCCGCCTAGGGTAAAGGCAGACCCTTGGGAGGGGGGCCGAGTAGATCTCGGAGGCGAGGAAAGTATGTGAAAACTGTTAGAAAATAGAAAAACGAAAAACTGGCTACAAAAGGCCACATATCTCTTAACCTTTTTGTTCTTTCCCCCTCTTTTTTTTTTGTTTGTTTCAATTCCGGTTCATTAACCAGCCAAGCCAGGTTTACCCAGCCCAGGAAATAAACAGTCCGCACTGGACGCAAGTTCTGGACGCGCGCCGGACTCCTTGGGTCGTTTTTAGCAAGACTTTCCTAAGCAAAGGTGACTATTTAATTAACGAATTTATAAGCTTCCCGTCCCGCCTTCCCTCCATCACACTTCCTCCCACACTGGTCCACTTGCATGCCAAGGAGTGCCGCACCGTAACAGAACCGGAAACGTTCTAATGAAATCAAACCACAACCAGCGAACTAAAACGGCAAAAACCATGGCAGCCCTCGGTTTTCCCTTTTTTTATCCCATTCAGCATTTTCCACAACCGAAAAAGGTATCTCAATTATTTCTCAGATCATTTAATACCTAATTAATGCAGCACAATCTAAGACCGCATCACGGTGTGGCTTGTTGTGGAGAAAATGTTGCACGCATCTGCACGTAACGTTTCGCCGATATATTGTTGCTACCATACCAGTCGGTAAGCTTCTCCACCGCTTGGGTAAAAGCCTTATGCTCGTTTGTATGATGAATGCAATGCTTCAGTAAAGATAGTAAAAGCCGATGTGGGCAAAATCAGCCCGACGCTTGTGATGCTTGTGATTTATTTCTCGTGCAACATTGTACTGCACCCTCGTATGAATGATGATGAAGATGATGATATTAATGACATTTTAATTGAGTGATACGGTTCCAGAGTAAAGAATGTGAAATGATCCATCACTGTTTGCAATTGCACTGTAAATGTAGTGTAACATTACCACTGAGCTTTGGCTCACTAGCTTTAGCTGTTGCTTCATTAAAGGGTAAAGGAGCTTTCAAGGGAAAATCATACATCCACACACACTTCTACGTGTGCATTTTTCTTTCTATTCTTTCCCCAACGTCCATTTGGGCGATCGTTTTCCTTCAAATTTCAATCAATTCTCACGCCTCACGCCTGCTTGTTTTGAAACGGCCAACGGTTTCGTTCTTATTTCGGTCTTTTTATCTAGTTTAACCTCGTTGAAAAAACGTTCGTTCTTCCCCCGGCCGAATTTGCCACCCTTCGAAACTGTTGACCAACATGCAAAAGTGCAATTGAACTGCACGGCAGCGGAAAATCGGACTGCAATTCATACCGGGCACAGGCATGGGCTGTTGCATTTTCATTGCCAATTTGGTGTGGCGTGGCTTACACGCCTTGCCGTGCTATCGTTCGTCACACTGTCGGACTGTGCCGTTGTGCAATGGGTTGCATACGATGCATTTGGGCCTTCCACCGTTCCAGCAGGAAGTGTCAAAAAGAGTGGCACGTTTGAAGGACGATTGACGACTGTGTTCCGCGGGTTGGCTTTTCTTTTCTTTTTGGCAGTGACACGAAACGAACAAACGATTGCACTTCGTTTGTCGTTTGTGGTTTGTGGTTGCGAAAACATTGTATTGGGTTAGGTGGGATTGTGAAATAAATGGTAAGCTTTAGCTGAAGAAATAGTGGCCTAAAGACTTATAATTTATAGTAAGAAGGTCAAGCTCATCTACTGGAATAATAAATCAATTTATTAGTCGTTCTTTATAACAAAAAGTACCTAAATAATGTGCTCTTTTACAAACTTGCTTCGAATTGGATTAAAGCAACTATCGAAGATTGTTTAGAACAAGACAGGAAGAAAAGAACAAAATGCAAATCCATACAACCCACATACTATGCGGGCCATGTGTACGTTTCGCGTTTCGCACAGCCCCAAAAGCTCACATTTGCTACAGTTTCGTATGAATCTTTTACGTCCGTCATCAGCCACAAACACTTAAGGCACGGACGCAGCCTAGCAGACCACGCTAGTTTCGTATTCATTTCACATCACTTGACAATTTATTCACAAACCGAACCGTTTGCGGCCACTAGCTGGAGAACACAGGCAGTAATCGAAAGAAGCAACAAACCCGGTCAGAGGAGATCGTCGTTACTCAGTCGTTACACACACACAAAAAGCAAACAAACAAATAAACAACACATACACAGTGTTTCGCTTCCTGCTTCTGTTGGTGATCTTGCGCCACAAACGCTACGGTAGCTGCCGGTTCTGCCGGGAGACGCGTTGGGTTAAAATTGTGTATTTAGTGTGCCATTAAAATGGGAAGTTTATGTACGGCCTGGTCGCCTGGTTTCGCATCCCTTTTCCCCAAAAACTGCCCCAACAGCACGGTGGTGATGAACGTTTGGCAAATTGGTTGAGCTTTTTTCATTTCGAGGTGAGTATGGTAAGTCTCACATATTCGGGTACGATGCAGCTGGCAACAGCTGGCTGGCGAATTGTTTCACATCAACGGTCCCGGGACGGACGGAGCACGGTTCGAAGATTTATGTAAACTAGTCGAGACCGTTAGCAAGTGAGAAGAAGCTAGGGTTGGGAAGCGTTTTGCTTTGCAATTGATTACACCCTCCCTCAAACCAATAAAATAAAGTGCCGGACAGCTTTGTGAAACCGTATTTTATGTGCGATTTGGTTCGGGCGCACCGGAATGTTGGATGTCGAGCCGGAGCGTTTAGGCACGCGCACCGTTGGAATGTGTTGGGTTACAATATCAAGTGTTTTTGGGCAACAGTCGGTTATGCCCAATATTGTCCCCAGTCTGCTCAATTTGTACATGAATTGGACGATGACTTGCCTCACTGGATAGAATAAGATTCTGCGATGTTCTGAACAGTTTGTAATACTTTGTGGTCATTCGCGTTGAAAAATCTCCACTATATTCATATACTTGCTTAAGGCATTCAATATAGTACTTCTTGATCATAAATAGACGAACAGATATGATCCAGGATCAAGATGTCCTGTTAAAGAATAGGTATGTCCTAATATCTTAATGGGTAATAAGTTAGTCTTTCGTGAAAAGACTAATGAACTCTACTACTCATTGTGCATGAATAGTTTGATGAGTATAGTACTCTTACGATTGGGAACGGCTAAACGATCTCCTTTTATCGACAATTGATTGAAGAAATTCATCCGAATAAGCTTTAAATCTTTTTAGGCAGCAGAAGCACTTTATTGCAATCAATTGAAGAATAAAGAACACCAAGATTTTCAATCCATAGCATAATTCTAATACTGAGTATGAGCTTTATGAGCTGAGAATGGATCCGATAGTCCATGATAGAAGCTGTTAACCTGTACTAAAAAAGAATTTAGTATAATTTGTTGTTTTAATCAGTCTAAGGAAGGATCTATATAGCATTAAATGAAGAAACAAGTGCACAAACATGATTTAAACACATTTTTTTCAACCCACTACTGTACTCTAATCGTGTCTTAACCTATTTCCTAGTGTAATTGCATTTGTAATAAGCACTATACAATATTTCCAACAAATTGGCTAACCACCCAATTGTACAACGCGTTGTTCCAGTTTGTCTGCCCCTGCCTTAACGATTTGTTAACGGGTTTGTACCGGTATGTACTCATCATCACCTCACCACAACAGTCAGCGGGCTTTTCCCGGAACAGTCCCGGAATGTGTATATGCGTGTTTTTCTCTTGTCCTCCTGATTTTCTTCACTACACGCCATCGGTGTTGCCAACCTTCAAGCTAACTTTGCGTATGGTTGCAATTTCACACCACAAAACCTTGCCGAGCGGACGCTCCCTCGGATTGCAGGTTAAACGCATCGCTCATCTACGCAGAAACGCAGCGCAAGATGGTTGCAATCATCGTGCGTTGGGCGGAAAATTGGCCCCCGGCGGACGCCTCCGCTCATACGGCCGTCGCCATTCGCCGGTTCCGTCCCATACGGCACGCAACGTCCCATCGGGCGCCGGAAACATGTGTTTTGAAGATGTTTGAGCAGTGCATTAACAGACGCTGTGTTTGTGCATGCGCGTATCGCATCTCCACATTTTACGCCGCCTAATGAGCGTCTCTAGAGTGTGTGTGGATGTGTGTGGTAAGTAACCAAGTTTTTCTTTCAGCATTTGGTGGAAATGTGCAGCGAGTAGGAAAAGCAAAAAAAAACAAAAACCATTCGTCACTGATAAGCGGAACGGAATATCAGGCATTGAGCTTGGCAAGCAAGAACTCTCCCAGACATTCGGGCATGGGCGTCGACCGCTGTAGCCTCCCGTGTAGAAATGGCTGTGCGACCGCGTTAGGCCATCGCGTTTTTTCTCGACACCTCGACGTGATACATCAATCAAGATCGGAGAAACCATCGCACCATTTCGCCGCGAACAGCGGTTTCGCTTAATAATTGCAAATAGTTACGATAGCAAATGTTTAGCATTATCGCTGTAACGGCTTGCTGCCGGTACGGCTTTTACAAAACGTGCCAGACAAAAGCAAAGCAGAAAAAAAAGCTATGCAAGGATGACGATGCAGTCGGTGTACGGTACGCATGCAGCCATGTGTCAGTCAAGTGCTCGTTATGCTTAAAATGCACCGCAGCATGTCGATGGTTGGCTGGTTGGCTGAATGGGACGCACACGCACCTCGCGCGCGAGTGTATCGAACAAATTGAAGTTCCCTTTTGCTTTTTTTTTGTTTTTGGTGCACCTTGAGTGCAAGTGCAACACTGATGATCGAGGATGATCAATTGTAGGCTTTCGGGAAAAAAAAGAAACGATGATCTGAGTGCTTTCCTGTGCGCACGAAAGTCATTCCACGCATGCAAATTGTGCATTGTGCGTTGGGTCGGTGCACAATTAGTAGAGCAGTAAACTACTGGCCGAACTATTAGTATGATGAAGTTGAAGAAGCGAATAAATGACAGTGCAAGACAGTTTAGCCAACGGGACCAATATGTAGATGATGTGTTTCGTTCTGGGAAATACAATCTATCAAACTAAGAAATCTTAATCAAGACAAGAAGTTATAGACAGATAGGTGAGGACACTTAGGAAGTGTCCATCGATCATTCTAAAATATGAAAAACCTTCTCTAGTCTGAGGAAATTGTACGATCATCTCACTATCGTGCCATGTATTAGACTCACGAGGTTCCAGTGAGCTGATCATGTCATAAGAATGACACCGAACAACCCAGCCTGTAGAGTTCTTTTAGGACAGTTTCAGATCAGGCAGGCTTTTATGTCTGGGCCAGAATATCGATGGATCGTGGGCTGTACAGCGGTCTTCTGGAGTAGTCTATGTCCATGATAACATGAATATCATCTGTAATCTCCCCAATATCTTGAGTTTTAGTAATAGTTCTGTATAGATATCTCTTACAAAGACTTAAAAGTCACGACTTAGCTCTCGGTTCATCCCAGAAATGATTCACCAATAATTGGTGTCAGTTGAAAAGAAGCAACTCTCATGTGTCGTGAATACACGGCCAAGACATAAACCCAAGTCACTGGCCTAAGTAACGGTGCTTCAAGTGTACCACGTGTAGGCATATAAATGCACAAAATGATGCAGAAAACGTCTCGCTGGTCAACTTTGCATGCAAGCATGTTGCATCCATTTGTGGCCGAACGTGCTGAATGGTACGATGGCCGTGTAGATCATCATCCAGAATCGCATGTATGTACGTGAGCTTTTAGTACAGATTCTCCACTCTACCGATCACGATTGTACCGTGTGTGAAGCCTTCTTTTCTCTCCGTACAAATCTGACAAACACAGCCAATAGTGAACGTAGTTTTGGAAGCCAATTTTGTGAGGTTCGTTGTTTCGTAAGGTTAAACAGTTAAACGTGCCCACTCAACGCGTCAAGCAATGTGCCAAATTTATGCTTTTCGGTGATCGAATAAATCAAACGCAATAGCCGTGTCAGAATCGCTAAAGAGCCATTGTGAGCTTGTGATTTGTATGATGAATTATAATTCATGTGACACAGGTACTGTTTGCAAGGAAGGAAAGTCATGATTTAATTTCATATCTTAAACATTCCTTGTGTGTTTTGAGTGTTTTAGTGTGTGTGTGTGATTTTTGTGGTAAAATTATTCCGAAAGAATAATAACCCATTCTCTACGTTACGCTTGTTACGAATTAATCATTGGTAGTGAATTCCTGAATTTTTGGAATAAAATAAAATTCATTAAAAGTACAATTTGAGGAATGTTCATCACAAAACAAGCCGTTGATTCAAATTTTTATTTTCTGTTGTTACTTAAAACAAATTCTTCCTTACAAATACAAAACCAAGAATGAAGCGGTTTTGTTAGCAAATTACACTACCCTTTGGTTTCTCAAGTGTGGTCCACCATGTGGCACACCTGCACACCGTGTGCTTATCGCCCCCGTTCGATCGCCACCGTTTCGATTCGAATAGGCAGGAAATGAAGAGTCAACGCAAAGCCCACCCTGCCCGAATGGTGATTGCTGTTGCGTGCTGGGAATGGTACCCATGGTCTTGATCCGTCGGCCACCTTTAGCCTACCGGCAGGATCCTGATTAAAAAGGTGGCGGTGGTAGCTAAGAAAAATATTTCATTACATTTGATTTATGTCGAACGGTGGCGATATCGTCTCCATCGTGGTTCATTGTTTTTACATTGCTTTGCCTTGAGTGTGGACTTTGGAGTGGTTGTAATCCTTTTTATTTGGAAGAGGGGGGAGGGGTCCGTTTTGGACCAACCACAGGCCACCCTTTTCCTCGTACCTCGTGGCGGGAGGATTAATTAGGCATGTAAATTAGAAACTAAGCGTCCACCCGGTTCCGTTTTCCCGCTCAAGATCTTTGCTTTATCAACTCACACAAATTCACACCAGCGATAGTTATCGGTCGGTTTGGTCGGTTGGTTTTGTGTTGTTCGGTGTTTGTGGAATGCTGTTTACCGACCGGATTGTACGTGCAGGAATGTTTATCGTCGCTTCAATATCCTGCAACACTTTTAAAGTAATTTTGGAAGAGCACGCACCCTTAGGAGGTTGGTTTTGTTTAGAATGAAACGGAAACAAACAGACAAACCATTTTTGCCAACAGGAGCAACAGAACAATCGTACTGTTGGGAACACTTTTTTTCATTTCACTCCTCATCATGATGGCATGATGGCAGCCGTTTCATCATCGCCATAAACATCGCCGCTTATTATTTTACGTGGCCGATTGCGGGCGAGACAATTTGGCTGTGCGCTTTCATCGCACGCCTCGGGTACGTTTGCATCCGGCCATACACGGCGCGACATCACCTTGCGAACTTCAAGTGCAGGACGAAAGCATAATAATGATTGTAATTTTATGCCGGTTCTAAAATATTAAAATATTCAATTTTCCATTCCATTCCCGAGCCATCGTGAGCCGTCGACATGGTCTTGCCAATGCCGACGGAGAGAAAAAAAAAAATGGAGAGATTTTCGCTCATGTCTCGCTGGAGCTTTGGCATTTTATGGGGGGAAGGGTCGTTGGATTTATATTAAAAGAAAAGGAACCATTTCCTGCGGTAATTTACGGAAGGGATGCTTTTAATCAAGAAAAGAGTGTGTTTATTAAAAAAAAATGAAACGGTTTTTCATGGTGTAACAAATGTCTGCCCAAAATGTCCCAAGGTCAATCAAGAGACAAGAGCTAACAGGAAGTGCATGAGGAGTTTTATGATTAAATAAATGAAAATTGAATGTTGAAATAATTGAAAATTATTTTCATTTTATTGTTTTAAGGAATATTTATAGTAACAAAAGCAAGATTTACTAAATAAAACATATTTAAAACACTTTAATATTAAAAGCGAAAATTTTCATTTGCTCAAGCAAACATAATTTAAAAAAAAATGTCTTCAAACCGTTTGCTAAAAATTCACCAAAAACAAACGTTAAAAAAAGGGGTAAAACGAAAGATAGCAAACAAAACCAAAGCACAGCGCAAATAAAAGTGTAACAACATTTGCCAACTTTGTTTACGATGGTGCACAACACGCCAAAGTGTATGTTGACTCTGGCACAAAACGCCACTTCCGTGTGTATCCTTGGCCAGGGACAGGATGGCCCACACGATGAACCGAACGGACGTGTTCTGTCTGCTTTCCTTTCCTTGTCGTTTTCACTACTCCCCACCCTCGCAACCCAAAAAAATACTTCACAAGTAAATGGTGTCTTGAGTGAGGAGTGTTTTGTTTTATCCGTTTGTTGTTTGTGTGTGTGTTTTTTTTCGAGTGCCACGAATTCGCACGGCACAGCCAAAGGAAAATGCAGGAAAAAGTATTTTAAATTATGATAAATTTATGCAACGAGTATATTTCGATGATGAAAATTTTCTTCCTTTCCACTGTTGTTTTCACCCTGCTGGAGCGCTTGCAGGATTTAAAACAAAATTGTTTGCTTGAGACCACATTTTCTCTCCCTTTTTGTTTTTTCTTTGCTCTTGTTTCGCCATTAAAAAAGGAAACGAGAGTAATAACGCTGTACATTCCAGGTTTGTTTGTTTGTGCGCTTCCTTATTTTTTTTGTTGGGATTGTCCCTGTCCACCGTGAACCATTCCAACATGTTGTTTAAGTAATTCATTACTGTGCATATAGATATGTATGAATTTTTCTGTGCGCTCGTGCTTAACGCTTCGTTCCATGTTTGCCATCGTTTGAGCGATGCAATTAGAATTGTGTCGCACGGTTGACGGTGTGGTGTGGTTTATTTAAAAGCAAATGTACGTCAACTCGATGCGCACGGCACTGGATGGTGAAATGCCTTTCTTTCCACATCATCAGTTCGACTGTTCCGCGCGTGAAGGAAGGACCTTCAGTGACGCCGGGCGGTAGGTTTTTCGCTCGACGAAGCTGTCACTTCGCAAGTTGCCTTCGTTGCGCCGGATGCATTTGCATAATGATTTTTCCGCTCATCTGAATCCA